>JADLZN010007541.1:0-61018 GCA_018155175.1 Sinocyclocheilus anophthalmus
TAGCAGGCCCTCCACACTATAGAGATGTGTATGCTCTGATGATCACTTGGGCTGACCCGACTGGACCAGGTCAGGAACAAGGACTGGTAGTGGCCCCAATCACAGAGAAGATTAGGGAAATACTTCTCTGTTTATAAGGTCATGTCGTTTGCAGCAGAGACGGTGATGTCTTCTCAAATTATACAATCTCTAGATTAATTTCACAAACAAGTAGTTTTCATGTGCTGAAAGCTGTACACAATCACACACACACACACCACACAAACACACACACACAAATCACAGTTGTGACACTGCATGTTATCCTCCACCATCACAAACCTAGTTTTAATACAAGCCAGCCAATCAGGTTTGAGGCAGCCATGATGGAAAACAATTGGCATTGTCATGTATATGAATATGAGTGAGTGTGCGAATACCTCCAGGATAACCACGTTGAACTGTTTTCAAAACCATCTTTATTCTGCTATTTCCAGTGATATTGAATTGTAAGTTACAGATTGTGTTGTCAGATGTAATGGAGTTACACTTTCAAACGCAGGCATATAAACTGGCCACGAAAATAGATTATGTTTAGCACAACATCCTTTTAGAGACTTTATGGCTTTCTCTGCCCTGCTTCCCTCCTGCTGTTCTTTTTCAGCCAAAATCCTTCAGGCATTAACACTACTCGATCTTCCTCACGGTGCTAAATGTAACATCTTGGCCGGCTGTTGGTAGCGGATAAGCTGAGTAAGCAGAGTTTCTTTAGATGTATCACTCTTGTATAGCTGTAAATCAGAAACGGAGAGTCCTTTAAGCTTGATGGCTCATTCACAGAGCTGCATAATACTCTCTGTGCCAGGATCAGACCCGCTGCAGTGTCAGACAGGAATTGGATTCTAGATCCATCACACTTTTCTTGGCCACTCTTTTTGTTTTTGACCTTTTTGCCACTTTGCATTGGCAGTGATTGCAGAGACAGTTTAGAAAGAGGGAATGAGGAACAGGACAGGAAGACTCAAACACACACAAGTGTTCTAATTAAGTGTTCACATGGAGAACAGATGCATAATCACAGTTCTGATGTTTGCATCTTCTTTGGGTTGTCACAGAGACAAAGACACACAGCCTATAAAAATGCATCATATAAAAATAGCCTTTAAAAGATCTGGATCTATCTGGGTCACCTCCAGGAAACAATGCAGTTTATGCTATACCTTTGTATTTTTAGTCATTTCATTTGAATCGAACATACTATAATAATAAAAAACTAAGTAAAACACAAATTACACTCAGATAAGTAAATACATTAATGTAATTTAATAAGTAAAGATATATATATAGGATATATATGTAGGATATAGTATAGATATATATATATATAATACATAATTATAATAATAACATAATAATAGTTTGTAATGTTTTATAAACGTGGTAAATGCATTTAATTTACACATTTTGTAATAGTAACTTTAAAGCTAAAATAATACATTAAAAAACCTATTTTTTTTTAAATAAGTGAAGTTGAATAAATAAATAACATCAGTGTCAAACCAGGTTATCTGACTATGCTATCATCCTATCTATCTATCGATCTATCTATCTATCTTTATCTATCTATCTATCTATCCTTTCACAGCAGCTCCGCTATAGAAAATGGCTAAGGGTCATTAACATTAAAATATATTTTCCATTTTTACGTTCATTTGTTCATGGAAAGCCAGTGAGGCGTGAGAATACTCCAGGTATAGCATCAGAAGCGCATCAACAGCGATTCTTGCTAAATTAGTTTCAGTGTAATCCCACCCACTGAACTGCTGAGACAAGCTGTGTTCATATCTATGAGTGAGACACAAGAAGATTTCCTTTCAAGATGTGTATTCAACCAGTAGCACATTTCTTAGGATGTTTCAGAAAATGTATGCATAGCATGAATTTATTCATAACTGTGCTAATTAAGTCTTGTCATTTGAAAGTTACATAAAAGGCAAAATAAAGAAAACTATGAGAGCAATTTACAATTTAGGGTTATGTTTTACAAAGTGCATGGCTGAAACACCGCAAAAGTCTAAGTCCTTGACATCTTGCTTGAAAAACGGTTAGTTCACCCAAAACTGAAAATTACCCCATAATTTACTCACACTCAAGCCATCCTAGGTATATATGACTTCCTTCTTTCAGACGAATCCAGTCAGAGTGATATAAAAAATTGTCTTTTGCTCGCTCCCCCCTTATCCCCCCACTTCGCACCCCGGGTGTTGCAGTGCATCAGTCCAAATGAAGTTAAATAAAAATCGCCCATCCACAAAAAAAAGTGTCTCACACAGCTCCGGGGGGTGAACAAAGGCCTCCTGTAGTGAATCAATGTGTCTTTGTAAGAAAAATATCCATATTCAAAAAACTTAATAATCACTTTAATCTATCTTACGCTCACTGTTGTAAACGGAAGCGGCTCCGGGAGCAGGACGTATGAGGTCGGCTTTGCGCATGCGCCGCTCAGAATAGGGACGGATACGCGGAAGGCGGGAAACACAGTGGAGAGAGCAAAACAAAACACTGGTCACAAATTGGTAGTACAAAACGAGGATTTGTAAAGTAGAATGTCGGAGGATTTCAATATAAGTCATGAGGAGACTGGTTTTCCTTTGCTAAAAGTAAGGAAACTTTGCTTCCTTTGCTCCGATAAACAAACGTTAGTTGTCCGAGACTTTCACAGCGCATGCGCAATGCGCCTATAGTGACATCCACCCGGAGCTGCTTCTGTGTACAACTGTTGGCGCAAGCTAGTTTAAAGTGATTATTACGTTTTAAATATGTATATCTTTCTTACAAAAACACATCGATTCAATACAGTAGGCCTTTGTTCACCCCCCGGAGCTGCGTGTGACACTTTTTGTTTTATGGATGGGTGCTTTTTACTTCAATTCTTTTGGACCGAAGCACTGCAACACCCGCTGAGTGTTTTTAAATTTTAGAAAAAAAATCCGACGGATATTCGTCCTGAAAGAAGGAAAGTCATATACACTAGGATGCTGCGGGGCTAATTTATGGGTCCTAAATTTTCATTTTTGGGTAAACTAACCCTTTAAGCAAATTATTTAACACACTATTACACTGAAATTAATTGCCTTTAGTAAAATGTTAAATTTTGTGTCAATTGCACAATTATCATATATTGATATATATATAATTATATAGTCTATATATACATATTTAATATATATATAATATATATATATACATATATATATAAATACAGTCAAGAGCATATATTTTATATATATATATACGATAGATATAAGATAAGAAGATGAATGTAGAATGTCAAAATCAAAATATTGACAGTGAATGTCAGCAACATATACAATAGAAAACAGTTTTCACATTTTTTATTGTTTACCTTTTAAACAATATTACGCATTTATCAAATAAATGCAGTTTTTTGTTTTTTGTTGCATTACTGTTCATTATTAATTGTCATCTTTAAATTAGTTATCAAATCATGTGTAACAAATTGGACTGACCAATGTCTACAGTAGTAGTTTTTAATGATCTTACATTTTATCTTATTATTAAAAATACGTCTTTGGCATTTGAACTTTAACAGTAGGCTGAAATCCAACTGTCAAACAAGGTCAACATTGCAAAAAAATATATGCATCAGAGAATGTCTATATACCTGAAGCATTTAATTTGGTGCAATTTCATTGTCAGCTCCTTCTAAAATCATGATGCATAATGCATGAAATGGATTTTGATAAAATAAACAGGTGTATCAGGTGCGATGTGCAGAAAACACTTAAAATAGGAGGAAACAACACAAAGGCCCAAGACCCCCTGTGTGTGTGTGTAAATCGCTTGCAGAATGCTTTGAGGATTTATGCATGAGCTGTGGGTGTGCTGTAACAATAATAAAATAACCCTATGAGTTATCGTATGCGGGGAGGGCTGTGTGCGAATGCTTGTGTTCAAAGCTCACAGGAATGATCCCCAAGATTTGTTAGGATAGGGAGTACATTTTGTGACGCTGCTAACGCGCGAACTGTGAAAATTTGAAATTAATATCAGAATGGGAGGTTAGCTATTGTCTGTGATCAGACTAAAATAGGCTTAAGTGCACCTGGGACCAAGGCGCAAATGTAGGAATAAATATATAAATGTAAATCTGAATATATAGCTATAAGTATGAATATATAAATGCAAATCTGAATAATTCTATAATTCTGAAATATAATATAAATGTGAATTAACTAGTCTAATCGGATAAATAAATGCAAATGTAAATATATAGAAGAAAAATCGAATATCTAAGTTAAAAGTTTGAATAAATAGAGGATATCCGAAAAAAAGTTGTAACGTTTGATAGCAAGTCTAAATCTGAATTTATGTATAATTTAAGTATTAATAGTAAAGAAAAAGTATGTTATAATCTGGTATATCAATGCAAATAATATATATATATATTATATATATATAATTCTATATATTATATTTTTTATATATATATATTACATTCAACATAAAATCGATCTTTATATTCGGCAGCCAAATAGGCAGAGGTTCTTGCTTGTTAATGAAAACAGTATGCCTATGTATCCTGTACATGTATCAATGCAGATATTGTACTATATTAATTATTACTGTCTATCATATGCTGCTGCAATTGTCTCCATTCACTGCGGTATAAACGCACGAGGACGAAGGAGATCAACAAAAAGTTATTTTAATCAGAAAATCCAGGAGACAACATCACATAGACGAGAACGGACCCTAAACTGAGAACAGAACACAACTAATAAAGGGAAGCTAATGACGATAATGATGACACTCCTGAACCAAATGAAACAATCAACAAGAGACATAAATTAGGTCACAGGGGAACAGGCTGACTGAAAACAACAGACATGTGACAGTTCGCCCCCTCCCGGAAAGGTGCGTCCCTGCGCCGTGACATATTTCAACTGAGGAGGGAGGGTGGGGTCTCAGGAGGAGGGCGTGGAGCAGGAGAGGGGCAGAAACAAAAAGAGTCCAAAAAATAAGTCCATGGGGGAGTGGAGGGTGGGAGAAGCCAAGGGAAAGCCAGGAGCAGGAGAAGCCAGATGTTTGTCACGAGACCAGCCAAGACGATAGCCAGCACCCAGGCGAAGTCAAGGGGAAGGTGAGCCATGGGGGAGAAGGGCTTAACGACACCTGGGGCACAACTGAGGGAGATGGGCTGATGGAAAGAGAACCCAGGAAGGAAGGAGAGCGACAAGCCGCTAGAGCAGATGGGAGCCCACGGGCGACACTGAGGATCGGAGGGCCAAGGCGGAGCTGAAGGGTTTCAGGTGCCGAGGCGGGAGATGGTGATCCGGAAGATTGCGGCGGAGCCGGAGCAAATTGAGGTGAAGGCGGGGCGAAGGAAAAAGGAGGAAGCCTAGACAAAGGGAGGATCGAAAGATGAGGTGAAAGCAGAGGACTAGAGTCCGGAGGCGGCGGGCCACAGGGTCGAGAGCCTGGAACAGGGCGGCAGCCCGGAGGGACGACGGGATGCCCTGGCTGCAGCCAGGGGAGACGGGCCACAGTGGAGACGAGGGAACGCTAGAGCCAAGGCGGAGCGTGATGGTTTGAAGGACCGAGTGAGTCCAATGGTTCGGAGGCGGATGACGGAGACAGATCCTCACGACTAGGTGGAGCTGGAGACTGGAAAGTCCAGAGGGCGGCGGATCATAGCGCTCAGCTGGGCTGACTGAGGTGAGGCTGAGGGACGACAGGCCACCAGGGAGGATTGGGCTGAGGAAATGGCGGTTTAAGAGGAGGGGGAGAGGGAGGTGGGAGGGGAACACAGGAGGACCGGAGTGGGTGGAAACCAGCGGAGGGGACCCAGTCAAGTCAGGGCTGGACGGCACCAGAGTGGAGACATAGGAGACTGGGAGCAGGGGTACTACCTCCCCAAAAACAGTCGATTAGGTCCATAATCAAAGATATGCATTAGGCCCTCATAATATATTCCTAGGAGGCCAGGCAGCTCACAGCTCTAGCAGCAGGAGTGTGGGCGGGGTTCCCTCCGAAGCCTCGCTCCCATCAATGATCCTCGGGAACGGCGCGAATGAGCCGGCCAGCACCTGGTCAGACAATTCGAGAGGATCAGGCGTCGGGGCGACGATGGCCTCAGTTGCAGGTTTTATGCGATGCTCTGTGTCGCGTGCAGGCTCGAGCTTCCATCGCACGCGGTGGGCTCAGGTGATTGCTCCGTGCAGTGGGATGATGGCTGGCTGGTCTCTGGTTTGGGAGTGGGGCTGGAGATGTCCTCACCAGCGGGGCAGACAGATAAGTATAGTCCATTATTCTCCAGCACCCACTCCACACATGTGACGAAGTTGTCCCGAGCGGTCCCTCTACTCCAGGCAAAACAGGGCAACATTAGGATTGTCCATGGTCACAGAGGAATGAGGAAAAAAGGAAACAAAAACACAGCAAAAAAAAACTAAACTGTAGTGGGTCCGTTCTTCTGTTACGCGTTGGTGAGGTACAAACGCACGAGGACGAAGGAGATCAACAAAAAGTTATTTTAATCAGAAAATCCAGGAGACAACATCACATAGACGAGAACGGACCCTAAACTGAGAACAGAACACAACCAATAAAGGGAAGCTAATGACGATAATGACACTTGATCCAAATTAAACAATCAACAAGAGACAGAAACTAGGTCACAGGGGAACAGGCTGACTGAAGACACACAACAGACATATGACACATAGAATGGGTTAACATTTTCCTAGCCCGTCTCAGACACGTTGAACGTGTTAGAAAAGATGGGTCATAGCATGTCACGACTGTGAGGGCCCTTTTGGCAACAGCCAGCCCTTTTTTAATAGTAAATGGTCAAATACGCATTTTGGTTTATATAGCCAAAGATTGCATTACAATAATTAATCTAGTAAAATATTTCATGCTAACCTATATACAGGGGGGACGGTATACTAAACGTCTATTGATGTCGATAAATCAAGTATGATACAGGATATGAGATGGAGACAATAATAGACATCATTGCATTGATATATCAGAATACACATATATTAGATTCATTGAAATGCATTTATATAAAGATTTACATGTTATATAAGATTATCTATCTATTCAGACTTATAAAATTATATTCTGATTTACTTCTATTTATTCACAATTTACATTTATATATTCATACTTATACCAATATATTCAGATGTACTTCTATATATAAGACTTATCACAATATATTCAGTTTTATTCCTTCTATAGATTCAACAAATGTCACATCTACATATCCGATTTCAACTATATATTCAGATTTTTACGTCGATATATTCACAATTTACATACATATGCAGAGTTATAAACTATAATCGATGCTTCTTATTATATTCAGATTATAACTTATATTAAGAGATTCCTTTACTATATCAGACTAACATTTATCTATTCAGAATATAAAATCTATTCAGATTTACTTCTATATGTCACACTTTTTTCAAAACCCCTCAAATTTTTATATGTTCAGGCGTATAATAGGATTTTAGATTTATGTCGATATATCAGTTCTTATAACTATATATCACAAGGAATTTGTATATTCAGATTTACATCTATATATTCTATATAAATGCTTTGTCTACTAATCAAAGCTCTGTAGTTTCAATACTCAATACATATTTCAATACATGTGCAATACAGTGATGATTGAGAGAGGAACAAATAAGCATTTCTCAAGATGTGTCATATTCAATACTCACATCTCATGATGATTGTATCTAAAATTATATATAATATATGACAAATTAGTTCAGCCTGAGGTGTTTTTTTTTTACTCTGCTAGTTAGTTTTTGAGATTGAATGCATCAAACACAATCTTTTGGCATCTGTCTAATTTGACGAGATTCCAAAATATGTCAGATGATTTTGCACTTTTGCAGGCTTTTATGGATCATATAGTATGATACAGGAGAATATGGAGTTCACATTAGAGTGTGAGCAAGCACATGACCTTTGACCTCAACAACAAGGATATGGGAAGCATTTTTCCTTCTAAATAAAATACGGAGCAAAAATTAACCGATTGTCAGCCCAACATTGGAAAAAACAGCAAGCATTTGAGAACATTTAAGAATTTCAGTGGCCTCTGGACGAGTGAGTCATCACCAGTGCTGTAGAACTCTCTGTCTATGACCCATTTCTGCCTCCGTTTGGCCCCAGAGATGGTCTCCACCAGCCCCCATACGGCCCCAGAGGGACCCCTGCTGATGCTGGAGTACAGTGTTACAGATTATAAAACTTATATTACTCTTTGGACGACCTCTAGCACATCGTCTGTCTCTGACACTATGAGCTACTGCTGGAGAGGAGGATGAAATTGCATTTGTGGGATGTAACAGAGAGGAACAGCATGTCATGACTCTATATGAGTGACCAATAACTAAAATCCACTTCTACATATTGGATGTTAATTCAACAAATACTTCTAAACTAAAATAATTTGCGTATATACACACGCTATAAATTATATTTTAATTGATTGATTGATTAAACCTTTATTCGTCCCCCAGTGGGGAAATTTCCAAGTTACAGCAGCGAAGAAAATCTATATAAAAACAAAGTAAAAATTTAAACAAACAAATTGCACTTATAAAGTGGTAACTGGTTCATTGGGAGCAGCTCTGATTGTAACATCTGATAGCAGCAGAGAGAAAAGACCTTCACTATCTCTCCTTCAGACACTTAGGATGCAACAGTCCATCACTGAAGGAGCTGCCCAGAGATGAAAATGTTTCATACAAGGGGTGGGAGTCATTCTCCAGCAAGAATGTTAGCTTAGCTACCATCCTCCTTTCCCCCACCTCCTGTACTGTGCCCAGGGGCATCCCCAAGACTGAGCTGGCCTTCCTGATCATTTTGTCCAATCTCTTCCTGTCTGCAGTAGAGATGCTGCTACACCAGCAGGCCATTCCATAGAAGATGTCTGAGGCCACCACAGAGTCAAAAAAAGGTATGCGGTGGTGCTCCCTGCACTCCAGAAGACCTTACAAAAAGAGTCTACTCTGCCCCTTCTCATAAATTGCATCTGTATTATCTGTCCAGTCCAGTTTATTGTTCAAATGAACACCCAAGTATCCATAAGTATCCACTATCTCAGTGTCCTTTCCCTGAATATTCACTAGTGATAAAATAGTAGTACTAGTATGACACACTAGTGATGAAGAGTGTTTGTGCCTGTGGAAATCCACCACCAGCTCCTTAGTTTTCCCTACATTTATCTGGAGGCAGTTCCACGTCATCGGCCCTGCAGTCTTTACGCCCTGATCCGCCCCATTGGCGCAAGTATCCTTGTCCGTTGGATCCCCAGTTCTCTGTAACTCCCTGGTCATCGTCATCTGTAATCAACCAACGAATGGCCCAGAGCGGTCTCCCTTTCCTCCCAAACACTTCTGCAGTAACAGACTTGACAGAATGAGCAGTCATGCACCCATTACTTGTCTTAGTCTGAAAACAACTTTTTTAAAATCTGCAATTTAATAGTTAAATAATTCTGCACCAGCAGGTTGAACAATACAATAATATCACTCATGATTTCCAAATTAAATAATTTTTTTTGTGGTATAGTTAAGTCATTACTAGTTAGTTTTTCCACTCCATATATACACAAGGTACCTGCAGTAAGAATACATAAACACAATACACAATTCTGCGGACTAACTAATTCATTGTGTCTTCATACTTTATGCTGCAGCAACTAGCTGTGAATTATCCTAATTAAAATACAGCCAAAATTCATGTACCTTTATTACAGTTTGGAAGCACCCTTTAGTAACCACTTCATTTTTAATTAGCAGTAGAATTAGCATATTAACAACAGCCCAATTGTGACCTCTCTACGAATCCTGAGTGCCTTCTCGTTTTTCTAATATCATATATCATATCATAAATAATATCATAATATCATTGAATATTATGTAATATAATAATTTCATACACATTTCATATTATATGTAATTAATTTGTCAATGGTATTTTTAACACAATCTCAAAAAACCCCAGCTTGAAATATGTCATCCAAACAACAACCAGAGGTAAGACCTTTACACTTCTTTTCAGATAGTGAAAATGCATTTGAATGTGTGTGAATTTTCAGACAATTTGCCAAAAATAATTTACCCTAATGGGGGCCCAAGCTACAAAATCTATTTCTATAAATGACAGAACCTCATAAAAACCGCTGTCCAATGTCAGATAGAAAGAACAAATTCCTGGACCACAATGATTTTAGTCCTAATCTATGTAAATATAAAGTCAATTATTTTTTTCAAGCTGTGAATTCACAATTAGTCCCATCAAGGTTTAAGTAAAACAATATAAAGTAGTCAAAATACCAACATAACAAAAACACGTCTAAATCCCCACAGAAACAACAATAAATACTAAAAACATTTATAATTTTCTCAACTTGCTCAAAAACACAGTAACACTTAAATTGCCTTAACACTTAACACTTAAAAAAGTAAAACTTGCGCCTCCTATCCAGTCCAATGCAAACAATGCAAAATAGATTCATAAAAAAGGGATTAATTAGAAATTTTGATGGTTGATGCTTGGACTTCAACTCCTTTATTACATTTACATAATTTGCACAATAAACACATCGATCAAGATCTACAGTAGTTGCTTTCGATAGCGTGAAGAAGTCCATTCTAGTATCAGTGTCAGTTCATTTTGGAAGAGGAAGATGCAGAAGTGTGTGTGTTTGACTCTGGGATGGCCTGAACACAGCAGTGACTGTCCGTCCTTGGAGTGATAAACCTTTGTATCTTTTTATTTATCACTCTGAGTGATATGGTCATATAATTTCCGTCCTGTGATCTCTCACCTTATGTGGGTTGTGTTTCTTTATTAGTTTGGGCCTTTTTTGGGGGGCTCCACAACACCTTTGAGGAAACCACTTTCTTTTGATATGCTGTATTGTCTGCTTTCTGTAGTTCTCAACTTGAGTGGTTGCATGGATAGAAAAAAAAAACATCTATTCTACGGTTTTGAGTGCATTCATGTCCGTATCAATTTTTAACTACTATGAATTGTCTGAACACGAATTGGCAATATATACACCCTTTATATTAATTCTACCAAATAGTCAGCTTCTCTACAATGACTTACAACCCGCCCTCGACAACTTCTGCAGTCCACCTCAAGTTACTCTAGAATAAGTACGCTATTACTATTCTCAAAAAAAAAAAAAAAGCCGTCGAACCGTGGGCTGGCGCTTTTGTACCCCCCGGACACGTTCCAAAATGAACATGTGTTTTATTTGTAGTGCTACACTGATTTTCAAACCAAATGAGATAAATAATCTCTCCATGCTGAACAAAGTCTTACAGAAAGCTAATTTTATAGATGGGAAAAGCTAAAACCCTAGAGACACTTTTATGTGTCAACACAAAATTTATCAAACTATGGTCATCAAAATCCCACTTATATTAACTTCAACACATTCAACGAATCATGCACAATCATTACTATATTTAAATACACTTAGTGTATTTACATAAATATATTAATGATTGTGCATTATGTAGGCAGTAATTTCCAAGCCATTGCACCTTTGTTTTGAGGCTTTCCATTGCAGTTACACTCTTTTAACCAGCAGATGTCCTCAATATGTATCATTTTAAGTGATAAACAGAGTTTAGTATTAACAACTCTAAACATACCTCAGTTGGGTAATCAGGCTTTCAGGATCACTAGAAGTACACCTAATACTAATAGATAATAATAATATAATTACACTTTTTCCACAAAATTAGTTAAGTTTGTCGCCCCTGCACAATGAGCTTCCATGTCATTCAAAGTAGCGGAGTTTGCTTTCGCCAACCTAGGGAGGTGAAATAGTGTAGTGATGAGTACTCATGTCACCAATGATGTTATGATTTTTGGATCACGTGTCACTTAAGGTGAGTACATCAGGTAAGAAAGATTGGTGGGATATCTAACTCTTACTGTATCATCAAAACAAGGAAGACATAAGTGTAAAAACAAATTGTATTAACAAAATATAGACAAGAGTATTCACAGCCACTAAATGAATAAATTAAAAAGGAATAAAGTGCATAAAATGCATAAAATGCAAGTGATTATGTTGGGTGTTGCAATGTCTAACAATGTCGCTACTGACTCTGAAACAAGTAAGGTGAAGAACCTTATTATGCATCAAACAAATAAATTAGCTATTATTTATTATCAGCTGCAATCAGCTATATAATATCTAATGTAAATTGTAAAATCTCATACTGATAATATAAAAACAGGGCCAAGGTCTCTGGAAGAGATTTGGATAAGTGATATTTACATTCTTTTTGGTTGAGTGAGCAGTCAGGTGGTGGTGACTTCTTCCACTGATTGTGTGCTGGGTAACAATGCAGTGGGGGAAGGAGCAGGAATATGCCTTTTCAACAGCCGTAACCACGCAGCGTTGTCGGACGCTGACCTCCTGGCGCACCTTATGGTCCTAATCTGGCATGCAGAGATTGCGTTGGCCCTGATAAGTGCAAAAGGTCCTTGCCTGAAACAATGCAGACAAAAGTACCTTGAAGTGGACATGGTGCGTAACATCTCGGCTTAGAGATTCAGAACTTGGTCAATCCACTTTGCCTCTAGGATGGAGAATTAGGTCTCTCTAGGATGGAGAACAGGTTCACCACAATCAGAGTAATCTGTTTTGGTCCGTCTTTGCTGGACGAAGACTCTAATGTAGAATATCTCTTTCCCATCACGAGAGCCTCGAGCTCAGAACCGGTCTATCGTTACACGTCCTCAAAGCTGGACGACCTCAGGCTTGGCATTGTTTATGTCTCTTCCTCATGGGGCCGCAGGCTCAGAATATGGTGATCTGTTCAGTGATCTCGCTAGGACGTACCGAGCTTCAAATGGTGATCTGTTAACGTCTCTTCCATTACAGGACTGAGACTCAGAACGGTTGTGTTTGTTGCTGCCTTCCCTGTAACAGGCAGGAGACACTCAGTTGGTGACCTGTTTCTGTCACTTCCCTTACAGGACTCAGATCCAGAACATGGTCTAATATCTGCTATTGTCTCTCTGGATGAAAGACTCAGAACAAGGAGTGTCTTTCGGAAGGGTACACTGAAAAAACAATACGTAAATTTACTTAATTTTTGTTTTGCAAGTTTTTGCACACATATTTTTAAAGTAAAATTTAAGTATGGAATTAAGTAAAATCTACTTAACTAAGTTATATAAAATTAGCAAAGGAAATAAGTAAATTTAACATGGCCAGTTAGAGTTAGATAAGTAATTTCTACTTAATTATTTTAAATTGACCCTACTCAAGTAATTTTCACTCAGTCACGGTTTGTAAACTTTACTCATACGACTTAGCACTGTAAAATAATGCCATTAAAGTATGTGGTTCACTTACTAAACATGTATGTAAGCAAGTAGACAGTTCCTTATTCCCTTTAAAAACCATATGTTGACTCATTGTAGTTATTAACTATATGAACACAGAGACCTCACTACTTGGCACATGATACACAATGATGGTAACAATCATTGGTAACATAACAGAGTATGAATGGGTCATTTTGAATAGAAAATGAAATCTAGATGTCACAAAACGGCACGTTACTAAACCTAACAACAAAAGCAACCATAAAACAGTGTAAATACATCTCGAAAATAGCAAACAAATTTACCTGATTAATTATTCATGCCCAAGTGCATGATTGGAACAACGGGATCATGATTGCTATTTTTAACCCTTAAAACATCTTTGAAAAAATAGCTGGGGTTCACCAACAATTCCAAGTAAAATATACTTATAAGTTCAAACTTTAAATTCTACTAGCTAAAATTCATTTTTTAATTCTTTTTATATTTTAATTCTTGCCTGAACTACATTATTTAATGTAGAAATTACATTTGTTTTTTTCTGTATTATTTACTTCACCACAAAATCATTTTAATCAGTGTACCTTTATCCTTTTCCGATGAGGAGAAGATTTCAGTTTGGCGCTTCTACATTTCCATGCTGTGATTGGCTGTTTCCATCAGAGCGGGGATGGATCTTTTTGATCTTTCTTTGTTTCACCCACTGCTGCTGTGTCCAGAGGTCCTAAGGATTTTTTTTGTTTTGTTTTTGTTTTTTATGGCAGTCACAGGCCAAATCTTAGGCATTTTGACCAATGAGACGTCCTGTCCTTTCTTGGCCTGATACCAGAGGTCTTCTTCTGGCCCTTTAAGAGGTGTCTGGCTGTTGTCCTATATCTTTATCTGATTTGCTTATGTCAGTCCACCAATATCCAATCAAAATGTAGCAAATCTTTGTCCACTATTGTGGTCAGAGAGGGGCCTGTCATAAACTGGTCCCTGGAATATGCTGTTCACTACACAAATAATGTTTTGTTGAACAAACTTAATTTATTAATGTATTTCTTTTTATTACTTTAAGTCATTGTTTTGTGTACTAAATTATGTAAACTCCAAAACAATTACCCTCAAACAAATCTCTTTGAGTTAACTAATAATTAGAAATAAGATAAATTGACATGCTAATTTTAACTCTGTTTTTACTAAATGTGATGCATTGGATGAGCAAATAAGAACTGGTTTAACTCTTACTGTATTTAACAGTAAATGAAATTGGCATTGTAAATTTAACTAGCAACATTTGCTAGGTAATATTTGGCATCATGGCAGCTAAACAAGAGATAAACTGGAAAATAAACATACATAACGATTAATTATTTTAATCTACTGACAGCCCAATAAACTTAATAAAACCAGGGGCTTGTAGTTTCATAACCAAAAGTTGTGTTCAAATTCACAAGGTCCCTATGCACACTTCACTTCACTTCACTTCACAAAAAAAAAAAAAAAAAAAGTCAAATGCCCTGCAACATCAACAAACACAGAAAGTGCCACAGGTATCAGGGTTTCGCTATGATGACACAATATTATAATAAATATGACACAATATAGTTAAAATATGAAATGCAAACTCATATAAAGTACATGAATGTGCATTATAAAATTTTAATGAATACAATGTCATATCAGAACCCCCTAAATTTATTTGAAAATGCTAAAAATGTGATGTGTCTCCATAGCTGTTATGAAAGTCATGGTAATCTGTCCATCCATCCATCCATCCATCCACTGTAAACATGAACGTGATCACATAGCATGTGCTTTATATACTCACAAATAGCTGAGGGAAATTAAGCTGAATAAAAATGGTGGATGCTGGAAAACCCCTTTTCACAGCTTTGAGTTTAACCAAAAATCTCTCTTTTTTCTTCTACAGTTCCAAACTGTAAACTTGCAATGCTCTTCCTTATATGCCTTAAGATGGTTGAATGCATGTGAACTACCCTTGAGGGAAGTTGGAGAACTGCTGTTTGGCAGCCATCTTGGATTTTACGCTTCCCTTGTAAACAGGTAACACAATGCTAGCTGACATCACAATGGACTAAAGAACAAAAACAATCACAGGAGCCAGTGGATCAGAGGTCGGCAACCTTTTGGGCATGAGTTTTTAATTATTGAGGGGACTTGTCGGTATGAGTTTCCCCTATTGCTCGCATACCAGTGATTATCCCTCTGTGTGTCAATGTTGGCACACATGCCATAGGTTGCTGACCCCTGGCATAGCAGATAGGCAGAGATTGGCCCATAGGGTGCGCTGCTGTTGTGTTATAGCTGTTTGAAGAGTTTAGGCCTACTACTCCACCATTGTTCTATAGATATTCCCAGGCATACTACATCTGTCTATCTAAAGAAAAAAAAATGTGTAGTTGTAATACTCAACTAATTAAAAGCATAACAAATGTTATAAACAATGAATCATTTGGTTTGCAGCAGAACTGCGACACTTATTTGCAGTATGGGTCAGACATACAGAATTGTCTACTGACAATTAAATAGATAATGCAAATTGCTTGTATTTGCAATGAAGCTCAGAAAAGAAAAGGATGATGTTTCCTATTAGGTGAAAGTATCACATCATTATTGCCTCCATCATGTGGCCACTAATTAATATATAATTATATAGTCAGGATTTACAAAGTCTGCATATATCAAATTACTCGGAATGAGAAGATATTTTAATATGCTTCTGTGATATGATATGGAGGAGCTATAACCCCTTTTGAAGATAGATGTTTTAACACACAGTGGCCACATGATGGAGGCAGTGATTCATGTTTGAAACACTATGTGGCCAGTTCTGAGCCTTTTGAAACTTAATTTCATTTTTATAGAAATACATTACATGCAGCCCTGACACACGTGATCCAATTTATTTCATGATATGTTGATTAATGCAATAATCAGAGATAACAATTAACAGGTAAAGGCTCAAAGTAACGCTAATTAAAATACATTATTATGACAAATATTGTCAGGATCATGGACCTGTTTTGTTATGTGTTTCCCCTGTTTATTTGGTCATGTTCCTGTCCTTGTTTAGTTAATTAGTCATTCTGTGCACCTGTGTTTGGTAGTTGTCCTGTGTTTATACGTTCTCGTCTGTGCATTTCTCCTCTGTCGAGTCTACTTGTTGGCTGTTGTGTGTTTCCCGTGTTCCTGTTGTGGATTATCCCGTGATTCCTGGATTAAAGACTATTGCTTGTACTCCACGTTTCTCTCTCGTTCCTCCCACAGCGAATCGTGACAAATATAAGCACCAAAGTTACAAAATAAATTTTAAAATAGCAAATGTAATGTAAATTTGTCCAAGTAGCTTTAAAATATTATAATTTGCTTTTTAATTGCAAGAAAACTATAAAAAAAATAGATACATTCGTTATGTTTAAATTATTAAAATGCTCAGTTGGTTGAAATGCATTGTTCAAACTGTGTTGAAGTGTCTAGATCCATAACTAATGATTAAATGCAATACCCATCAGCTGGGTTTTGCTGCTGGGTTCGGATCAGTGTCTCTCAAAAGGAATGTTACATTGCCGTGTCTATAAAGATTCTCACTCATCCAGGTCACTGCAAAATTCATGTAAAATTTCCATCAGGAGGATCTAGACTTGTTTATTGATTTAAGACATTTGGAGGCTTGTGACGTTGTGTGAAGAAGGTTAAATGCTGAGGAATGTGACTTGACGTTTCTTTGCAGTGACCTAGAAAGTCGTCAACAAATAGAAGTTCATAAAAGACCAGCATACCAGAGCTTCTCAACGGGTTTAGCTTTGGACATCAAGTGGAGACTTAGTGATTAGCATGAATTGCATCATTTATATATAGTTTCTAATTGTCTCTTGAATTTTAATAGTTTATTGTAGACAACAATTAATTGTACAAAACCAAAAACATGATTATCTTCTTTGCAAATGAAACCGTCTTTCATTTGATTGGATTGATTGAATTGAATTGTTGATTGATTGATTGATTGATTGATTGATTCATTGATTGATTGATTGATTCATTAATGATTGATTCATTCATTCATTCCTTCATTTTTTAGTTTTGTAGTTGTTACATGATAACAGCATGTCACACATGTTGTTGCTCAGCAATGAATCCTCTGCAGTGAATGGGTGCCATCAGAATGAGTCCAAACAAATGATAAAAACATCACAATAATCCACAAGTAATCCAGACAACCCCAGTCCTTGAAAAATTAAAAGCTGCATGTTTGTAAGAAACAGATCCTTCATTTAGACATTTTAACTTCAAACTTTATATGACCCCATATAGGCAGACCTAAATCTTGCCAACGAGATCCACTTTCCTTCTATTTAAAGCTCTAACCGCTAATCAAACACACTGAGTCTATAATCAGTGTCTTCCAGAGTCATTAAGAAAATCACAGTATGTGAGTTGATCAGGGTTGGAGCTAAACTCTGCAGCACATTGGCCCTCCAGGGCAAGATTTGAGGAACCCTGCCATATAGTATAACACTTCCTCCAGTTAATTTTTATTTATAATAATGTATATGGTTATAATGCATTTTATATATATATTCATAATTTGTAATAATTATAATTGTATTTATTATTTATAAATAATTTATAGTTTGCATTTAGTGTTTTTCAGTTGTTTGTGACTATCAGAAGTCCTGTGAAACACATTTTTTCTTTCTTTATCATTCATTCATTCATTCATTAATTCATTTCACTTCCTTGTGGTTAAACTGTATTCACACACAATCTGTATCAACATATTCTAGAATATTGACTGGTGTATGATCTGTACAAATAGCAAGCAGACTGGAGACACTGATTCTATTATATTCTGCACAGAATAACACCCTAGAGGCGTCCATTTATACTGTCAGGGAGTGAGGAGCCTTTAAAAAATAATCAGGGATTTTCCAGCTAAAAGCAGTGCTCTATTTGCAAAGAGCTGAGAAGAGAATGACTGAAATACATACAATGTCTCATAAAATAATCTCTTGTCTGAGGAGAGCAGCTCTGGCATTTATAGCGGAAGCTCTCCCACTGGTTTTCTCAGGGGTTGAGCGGGATGTTGGATGTGTGGTTTCAGGGAGACTGACTTTCATTTTAAGCACAAACACACACACACACACACACACACTCACAAAGATCCGACTAATCTCTAACTGAGTGTTGCCCTTCAGGGGTCACCACTGGCAGATCATTCTGGGCCCAAAGTGAATTAAAACTAAGAAGGGATTGCCTGAGATCTTGGGCATTTCAAACTGTCAATCATTTTCTATCCTTTGCTATTTATTATTCATGCTACTTAAAGCAATGGTTCATCCAAAAATGAAAATTATGTCATCATTTACTCACCCTCAAGTCACTCCAAACCGGTATGACTGACGTTCTTAGGAGGAACACAAAAAAAAAATGCAATGTGAATCAATTGGGTCCAATGTTGTTTGGACCCCAACTTCTTCAAATATACTTTTTTTAATTTTATTTTATTTTTTAGTGCAGATTTGTGGTACTATCTGTTTCAATGGCAGACAATAAAAATATATTTTAATTACTTAACATATCCTTAGAACTTTAATAGTGTGTTAATGTTCTCATCCATGTGTTTTTATGGAAATTTTGACATATTGCATACAACAGTTGAAATATGAAGTTGTGAATATGTTTTCAAATTCACATAAAAATCTATATACACTTACAAGTGGTTGGAATACATCAGCAAAAACTGCGGTGGAAATTCATTTATATAATGAAATAATTTATCAGACTAATATAATTTTATTAATTTCCATTTATATTTTGTGCCCACATGGGATGCAATTACTGATTCATTCGTTGATTGATTGATTGATTTATTTGTTTGTTTATTTATTTACAATTTATTGTATTTTTTTTCCAAGGAACATTCGCATACAATGTTGTTCAAATGCATATACAATTAAGTATGCACTCAAAAAACATTAAGAGAAAAAACAAATAATAATAACTACAACATGGAGGTACAACAAAGCATATAACAAACTTAAATGCTTTGTAATGTAATTATTTGCTGAAGTTTTAAAGTCCTTATAGCTTTCTAATCCAATAGCCGCGTTTCCACTGTCGGGCCAAAAGTGGGCGTGCTAGTGCGTGCCAGGGCCAGTCGTGTTTCCACTGTCACTTCCGGGCTTGATCGTGCCTCATCGGTGCTACCTCGGGCCCAATGGCCTTGGGCCAAAGAAGGCCAGCTGGGGTTAGAGGAGTGGTTATGCACAAATGCGGAGTTTCTCCACGTCTGGAGAGCATCAGCGCCGCGGATCATTTCATAAAGTTAACAGCTATAACACCAGCATTAAAGACTTTTACAATAATTGTAGTTCAAAACTCACTTTCAGACACCAGCGAGTGTTTGAAATAACTTGATCCTATGTGGATTATGATCACCATACAAGGCAGAAATATTTATAAGCAATGCAAAAGGCTATGCACGCTAGCCATTAACGTTACCATAGTAAACATGGTAAATACGACCGCTTGAAGAAATCAGATGTCAGCTTCTTATTCTCTATCACAATTGTGTATTTACTTAGTAACATATTTTATCTGTCATAAGTCTCATCTCGAGATTTTAGCTCCGCGCATGTCATAAAAATATTATGTTTTTTGTTTGGGAGCTTTTATAAAAATATAGAAATGTTCATTCTTTCTAAATGTGATGTATATTCTGTGACTACAAATAAACAGACTCGACTGAATAAGTAGGTAGGCTATGTTCATACCGCTTTATTCTGTGTGACTATTTTCAATCCTGATAAATTAATTCATTACGATCAATGTATCACTTATTTTTGTAAAACATTGATGCTTTTGGATTTTAATCTTTAGCAAAGCATGCAAACAAACGGACGCTTTTATCATGTTTGTTTTGTGATCGCACTAGTTCCAGTGACTTATTTTTTTTAGTTTTTCTGATAACTTCTCTTTGTTGGTGAAATGATGGGGTTGCGTGACATTGTTCCTGAGCCACTAAACACAACCGTGTAAAGTGCGGGTTTTAGTGAAGCGCAGCGGAGCTTCTGGCCCGACGGTGGAAACGCAGCGTGATTTTGGCCTCAGTGCTACAGGTTTGCCATTTAAAGCACTGGCCCGACAGTGGAGATGCGGCTAATTAGTCTCTGATACTGTCAATTTACAACCTCATTTTGGTAAAAAAAAATCATAAAGTTGGGTTTCGTAATTATAACTTTGCATTTATGAATGTGAAGTTTGGTCGAAAATATGAGTAAATGAATTAAACAAAAACATTTTCAGAATAATCAATTTATTGTAACTAAATTTTCAACTTGACTGGAAACTTAGGTACTTAGGGATGGGCTCTTATGACTTGAGCCAGTAAGTATCCACCTAGCAACTATTCAGAACACCCTGACAACCAACCACAACATTAATTTTGTGCATTCAAGCTCTGCTCACATTCAGAAAACCTTTGAGTTTCTGTTTTGCTGATGCCTTTAATGAGCGATTACACCTGGTTTACATGTTGACATGCTGTTAATTAAGCTAATGTAAATGTTCAGCCGTTAAAATGATGTTCAGCTCATCAAACCCACTCACACACACACTGGCATGCATCATTAAAGCGCTCCCTGCAACACACGCCCAGCCACACGCCTGACTGGCATGGTATCGTCCTCCCCTGAGGTGAAAGCTTTGATAGCGCGTTAGGTATTTTCCATCAAGCGTGGTGGCTCAGTATATTATATGACACAGTCTGCTGTTTGAGTCGGTGGCATTTTACCTGCCCTGATTGATCAAATCTCTGATGTTTAGAGACCTCAGACTTCATATTGTGTCTCTTATCTAATATCTGCCTTTTCACTTGAGACATATTGCAAAGGTCTTGAGACATGCCACATAGAAGTACCCTAAAAAAATGAAAGAAGCCTTTATGGATTTTGTCTTTTATAATAAATATAGCATGTTTAGAAGAACAAATAAGTTATATTCAGGAAAAAAAATATTACCAGCATGGTCATTTTAGTCAGTTCTAGTTCATATATACTATAGTAATATACTAAAAAAATTAAGGTGTAGAAACAATTTTCACTCAATTCAAGTCAAGTCACCTTTATTTATATAGCGCTTTATACAAAACAGATTGTGTCAAAGCAGCTTTACAATGTTAAACAGGAAAAATTGCTTGATAATGCAAGAGGACAATAGTAAACAGTCAGTTTTTCAGTTAAAGTCGGTTCATTGTTGATTCAGTGATGTCATTGTCCAGCCCAGTTCAGTTCTATTCATATATTGTCTGTGCAGTCAAGTCAACAATGTTGCCAGAAATTGTGTCCCCAACTAAGCAAGTCAAAGGCGACAGTGGCAAGGAAACAAAACTCCATCGGTGAAAGAAAACAGTTTTTTAAAAGAAAAAAAAAAACTTGGGAGAAACCAGGCTCAGTCAGGGGGCCATTTCTCCTCTGGCCAGACGAAACCAGCATGGTGTGGTTTAATTCCAGGCTGCAACGCAAATCAGATTGAGCAGAGTACTCTTCTCATTTTCGTGGTCTTGTGCTGATGGCTGACGGGGTCTTCACAGGGGATCTGTCTCTATGGTTTTTGATGACATTCTTCCTCTTTAACGCGTAATCGGTTGAATATTAAGTGCTCCTGTTTCGGTTGACCTAATCTTCCAGCCTAACAATTAAAATTACCTACGTTTATTCCGTTAAAGAGATGGGTCTTTAATCTAGATTTAAATTTACAGATTGTGTCTGCCTCCCGAACAATGTTAGGCAGATTATTCCAGAGTTTGGGTGCTATATAGGAAAAGGATCTGCCGCCCGCAGATTATTTTGATATTCTAGGTATTATCAAATGGCCAGAGTTTTGAGATCACAGTGGACATGTAGTATTATAATGCTATAAGAACTCGCTCACGTACTGTGGAGCTGTACCATTTAGGGATTTATACGTCAAGTCAAGTCACCTTTATTTATATAGCGCTTTTAACAATACAGGTTGTGTCAAAGCAACTGAACAGCATTAAAATAGTAAAATAGTGTGACCCCCTCAACGCAATTAAGCATCACGCATTAAGCGAGATTTTAATGTATAACAATTTTATAGGGAAGGGGCCAGTGCAAGTGTTGACAGAACGCGGACTAAGTCAGTGTCATACTTCTGGGTTCTAGTAAGATCTCTAGCTGGGCCAGCTGGAGTTTGTTTACGTGCAGAGCAACCACCCAAAAAAGCATTAAAATAATATAACTTTGAGTTCATGAAATGCATAAACTAACATTTCCGCATTTGACATTGAGAGCATAGGTCATACTTTATATGTATTTTTAAGATGGAAAAATGTGGTTTTACAAATGCTAGAAACTTTCAAGGGAAAGGTTGCTATCAAATAGCACACCCAGGTTCCTAACTGACGACGAAGAATTGACAGCACAGCCATCAAATGCTAGACGGTGTTCTAGATTATTACATGCAGAGGATTTTGGTCCTATAATTAACAATTCTGTTTCTTCAGAATTTAGCAGTAGGAAATTACTAGTCATCCAGTTTTTTTTTTATATCAGCTATGCATTCTGTTAATTTTGTGAATTGGTGTGTTTTGTCAGGATGCGAAGATGTATAGAGCTGAGTATAATCAGCATACCATTGAAAGCTTATTATGCTGGAAACTGGGGGCACAGACCACCGTGGTGTGATATTTCCAGGGTAGCAGTAAAGTGTGAAAAATAGGTCCTAAGTACTCTGAGGCCTGTTTGTTCTTTCATACTGTACTTTTGAACGATATGATACTTCTTCATTCACTGCTACGAATACGGTCAGATAAGTATGATTTGAACCATGCCAATGCAATTCCACTAATGCCAACACAATTGTCTAGTCTATTCAAAAGAATGGTGTGGTCAATAGTGTTGAATGCCGCGCTAAGATGCAGTAGCACTAATAAAGAGATACAGCAACGATATGAAGATAAGAACAATTCATTTGTAACTCTGATGAGAGCAGTAACTCTATGATACGATCTAAATACTAACGGGAAATCCTCAAATATAATTATTTTTTTCTAAGAGAACATAGTTCTCAGAGTAAACTACCTTTTCTAGCATCCTTGACAGAAAAGGGATATTGGAGATCAGTTTGTAATAAACTAATTCTCCAGGATCAAGTTTTTTAATGAAAGACTTAATAACAGCCAGTTTGAAGGTTTAGGGGACATCCTAATGACAATGATGAATTAATAACAGTCAGAAGAGAATCTGTGACTTCTGGAAGCACCTCTTTTAGTAGCTTAGATGGTATAGAATCTAAGGGTGCTTTCACACCTGGCCCCTTGTTTCGGAACCTGGTGCGTTTCCCCCCTTAGCTCGGTTAGTTTGGGCATATGTGAACACGGCAATCATGCCCGGATCCGCGCCAAAACAATCGGCCCGAGATCGACTGAAACGAGATGGTCTCGGCTCGATTGAAAACGAACTCTGGAGCGGTTCGGTTGTAGTGAGAAAGCAATCCGATCCAATGGACCAACAAACCAGGCTATATCACAATTTATGATGGATAATTACGCAAGTTCCGTGAAAAGCATTAGCTTTGTTGTTTTGCTAATACTTCAAAATTAACCTGTGAATGTCTGTGGGTGAGCATGTCTTCGCCATTCAAAATCAAAGCACACTTTTTCATTTTATAATGCCGTCTTCTTCCTAGTAGGTGCATTTTAAAAAAATTTTCCCGATGAATCCTGGACTCCTGCTCAAAATGATAAATTAATATAAGGCAGCTACAAAAAAAAAAAAAAGCTGTTGTCGTTCCATAATGACGGATGACAGCTGTGACAGCTAAGTGGAATCCCGGAAAACAAACCGTGGAACTTTGACCAATGAGAAAACAGTTTACTCGCGTGTGACTTGTAATAACAAAAGTGGTCCGTTTAGAAACTTTGCCATGTGAAAGCAAACCACTCCAAGAATAAAAAGCAACATTGTAATAATTCTAATCCCTGTTTCGGAACAAAGCAATCGATCTACAGGAGTGAAAGCCCCTCACATACATGTTTTTGGTTTAGATGATTTAACAAGTTTATACAATTCTTCCTGTCCTATAGCAGAGAATGAGTGGAATTGTTCCTCAGGGAATCTATAGTGTGTTATCTGATGCTATACTGTGGCTGATGGCTGCATGGTTAGAATTTTATATTTAATAGTATTGATCTTGGAAGTAAAGAAGTTCATAAGGTCATTACTGCTGTGCTGTTGGGAAATCTCTGCATCTGTTGATGCTTTATTTTTTGTTAATTTAGCCACTGTATTGAATAAATACTTGGGGTTGTGTTTGTTTTCTTCCAAAAGAGATGAAAAGTAAGCAGATTTAGCAGTTTTTAAGGCATTTCTGTATGTATAAGTACTTACCTTCCATGCAATACAAAATACCTCTATTTTTTCATTTATTTATTTATTTGATTTTTTCAGCTGTGGTCCATCTTCCAGGCTGCTGTCTTTAGGACATGAGTATGCTCGTTATACCATGGTGTCAGACAGTTTTCCTTAATCTTCTTAAAAGTAAAGGAGGGACCATGTCTAAAGTGCTAAAAAATAGTTCATAATTTATTTTACACCATCACGTTTTTCTGAACTATTGGATACGCTGAGAAATTCAGACAAATCTGGAAAGTTATTTGTCTTTTGGTGTAGAAGCGATGGATCTTGTCAGGGTTCTGTCACTTCGGTCTAGTGTAATTCATGGATTTGTGACAGAGCCCTGACACTCGCGTCATGTCATTGTTTTCATGTGAGCGTGCGGCTTCGAGTGTGCTTGAGCCGTGCACTCTTGTCTGCGTGTACTGTTTCATGTTGGAGCGTGGTGTTCAGATCCCGGCACTCATGTCTTGAGTTTCGGTTTCGTGTCGGGGTCCGGACACTCGCGCTCCATGTTCTGTCTGTTGTGGGAGCGTGCGGTCTCGAGTTCGCCCGGCCGTGCGCTCTTCTGTCCACGTGTGTTGTGTTTTGTGAAGCACGCGGTTTGTGTTCAGCCGCGTGCTTTTCTTGTTGTCTTGTGTGAACACGTGGCTTATGGGTTTTCTCATTAGCTGCGTGTTCGTGTCTTTTTGTTCTAGCACATGGCTTGTGATTTTTTTTGTTTTGCTGGCCATGTGCTTGTTTTTTTGTTTTGTGTGAGCACATGGCTTTTGTCTTTATTTCCTGTGTGCCATGTGCTCATGTTAATTGTCTTGACCCCTCCCATCTTGTTACCTGATTATTATTTAATTTGCCCCACATGTGCTCCCTCGTTACCCTCTTCATTTGCTCCCTATTTATTCTCCTTGTGTTTTGCAGTCCCGTGCCAGTTCGTTATAGTATCACCCTGGATGTGTCCTGATCCTGCCTTGCCTTGCCTTGCCTTCCCTTGCCATTGCCCTGCCTTGCCTTGCCATCCTGGTTTTTGCCCCCACGGGTAGTTTCTGTTGTTTGTTTTGTTTTATTTTAAAATAAAGAAACCCATTTTTTCTGCAATACTGAGTCCTCGCTCATCCCTCTACCCGGAACCCTGACAGATCTACCATATTTGTAGCAAGAAGTTGAATTTGCAGCTTTAGTTATATGGAGTATACACAATATTAGATAATGCTATGAGATATCATCGCTCTGCTGCATAATTTCAATGCCATCAACATTAGATTTAATAGTATCACATGGATTGGATGGATTTAAAGTATGATTTTGACAATGAGTATGTCCTGACATGTGTTGTCTAACCCCAATATAGTTTAGAATTTATATAAATGCTGATCCCAATGCATCTTTTTCATTATCGACATGGATAGCGGAATCTTAAAAGCACCACCATTATGATTTTATCTGCAGCCAGCATTAACTCAGATAGAAAATCAGCTAATTATTTTATAAAGTGTGTATGGTGCCTTGGTGGCCTCTATACAGTAGCCACTACAAACATCAGTAGGGATTTAGCATTAACACTTATTACATTATATACTTAATGTTATATAAAGCACCATTACTTCAAATTAATTATACTTGAAACCAGACCTCCGAAAAATATTGCAATTATGCTATAGGTTGTAGCAACACCTACCCCTTTACATTTTGGACGCGGCCTGCGGGGATAGGTGGGTGTGTGTTACAGTAACTTGGGGGTAGACTCATTTAAAGTAAAGTAATCACTTGGTTTTAACCAGGTTTCTGTCAAACAGAGCACATCTAGGTTATGATTTGTGATCATATCATTTACAAAAAGCACTTTGAAAGGGATTTAATATTCAATAAGCCAAGCTTTATCATTTGTTTATCTGTATTATATCTGTTTTTTTAAGTGTTAAACATCAATAAAATTCTTAGCCTTAAATTTTGTTGGATGTTTTTTTTTCTCTATCCTCCTGAGACCCCGCCCATTGACTTGTGTCCTCTGTAGTGGACCTTTTGTTTTCATGATTGTTCTTTGAATTTTTTGAGCTACTCTGTCAATTCCTGCTGTACTGTACAGAGGACATCCTGGGCTTTCTAGTGATATGTCATTTGATTGGCTGGTATGCTAGGGACTACTTCTTCCACTGCATCCAAAATGGCCGGCATACGAACAAGCACATTTTATGGAAAGGTATGTAAAATATTGCTTTTTAAATGTTTATTTACTATTATTATCACATATATATTTGTTTATTAAAGTGTCAGGAATAATACATTTAGTTTTCAAAGCAGTTAAATTGTTTGTGTTTCAAAATATTATCCTTTTTTATGAATGTCAATTATAGTGGACACCAGGACCATCTTAATGTACTTAATGACTGCATGTTGTAGGAGACAGAACTGAAGCAGAGAGGATTCTTTATAAGATAGATGAGGGAGATTCAGACTTAGAGCTGTCAGATGAGGAGAGAGATGATGATTAATTTGAACCTAACGTACAAGAAGATGATGAAGAAGAGGAAGAAAATGCAGGAGACTCAGATGAGCAGACTGATACAGACACAGAGACAGAAAGGGATGAGCAGGAAAGACGTCGCCCTCTGTGGACCTGGAGTAACACGTATGCATTAATTCTGATTTATTTAGTACCAGGATAATTTATTCAGTTCTAGCAGTTAGGCACTGTTATAATTGTAGTGTCCATGCACAAGCATGCGCACACACACAAACACACACTATTCACTACTACCAGTGATAAATAATTTGTGATAAATACAATTTATCAGTGAGGCTTGAAGATTATCCACATGGGATCATGAAATATACAAAATGGCTAAAAAAAATGCAAAGTTTTTACTTACAAGTGTTCAGTAGGAGACCTTATCACATCCATGACACAGAGATTTAAATAGATTTGTTTGAGGTTTAATTATTATTCCTATTAACATCCATTTATTGGTGTTTTTCCCATCATAATAGATTCACACCTGTGCTACCTAAGCTTCCTGACTGTAAAGATGACCCTACTACCCGTGCAAACTGGAGTCCAACTCAGTACTTTTCCCAGTACATTGACAACAAAATGTTCGAGAATTTGGCTGAATTTACAAATCAAAGAGAGCTACAAACTAGAGGAGCTACAAACTAGATTTCGATCCAAATGGCCTGCCTAGGATATCCCAGAATTAAAATGTTTGGGCCAAAAAAACAAAAGTGCCAGTTATAAGCAGCAAAATGAAAAGGGATAGTTTTTTTAAGCTGAGAAACTCACTCAAGATTGTGGATGACCTGGCTATAACAGAGGAAACAAAGAAGGCAGACATTCTTTGGAAAGTCAGGCCATTACTTGACCGTGTGAGGCAAGGCTGCCTCAACCTCCCAAAGACACAGAGGGTCTGCATTGATGAGCAAATCATCCCTTTCACAGGCCGCTGTCCAGTCAGGCAATATGTTCCAGGCAAGCCAAACCCTACTGGCCTAAAGGTCTTTGTGCTTGCTTCTCCAAATGGTCTGATGCTGGATTTTGAAGTGTACCAAGGGAAGAATACATTCACTGACCAAAGACTGGGAGTCGGACTAGCAGCAGTCCTATGCATGGTTGAGTCTGTGCCCACTGGAAGTCATCTATTCTTCAACCGATACTTCACAACAATCAATCTCATAGATGCATTGCTGGCAAAAGGCCTTCCAGCAACAGGAACCATAATGAAGAACCGAGTCCCAAAGCAGAGCAAACTGCCAAGCAACAAGGTGATACAAAAAGAGGGGAGAGGAGCATCAGTGTCTCTGGTCAGAAAGAGTCTGAGCTGGCGATCACAAAATGGTATGACAACAAATCAGTGCTAATGGCTTCTACAGTTCATGGGAAAGATCCTGAAGATGTCTGCAACAGATGGTCCAAAAAAGAAAAAGTCCATGTCCCGGTGAGAAGACCAGCAGTGATGAAGGAGTATAATGACAACATGGGTGGCGTGGACTTGTGTGACCGCATGCTGAGCTTTATCGCAATGTCAAATGTCCTAAAAAAAAAAAAAAAGAAAAAAAAAAAAAAAAACAATAATGACCTTGCGTTTCATTACTAGCTCACTTTGCGTTTGATTTGCCCCACAAACTCGTGGAGCCATACAAGTCTGACAGCAAAGCACTCAACAAACCAGCAAAGAACACCAAACAGTACCTGGACTTCAAATTGCACCTCGCTGAAGAGTTGTTGGATTGTCCAGAACTTGATGACAGCAGCGATAAAAGTGAAGAAGAGTATGAGCCACCAACTAAAATGAGGATCCCGCAACCCGAACCATCTGTGCGCAGACTAGGAGCCACCCACATGCCAGAGATGGTAGATATCAACCATGCAGAAAGGTGCAGAAATAAGGGCTGCAAAAGCAAGACGTACATGAAGTGTACCAAATGCAAGATGTTTCTCTGCATTACCAAAAAGAGAAAATGCTTTCAGGAGTATCACCACTAAGCAAGTGAAACAATCCAGAATGACAATTAGTTTTAATTAGTTTTTATGTTGAATTTATTCTTGGATAAATATCACTCTACAGCCGTATTCTGTTCATTTTTTGTTTTCTGAGTTTGGCTGTCTTTTCAAACTAAACTGTTCCAGGACTTTCACTGCTAAACAAGCAATACAGAATGAAAAATTTGCTTTTGTTTTGTTTTTATGTTATATTAATGTTGGATTAATATCACTCTACAGCCAGATTCTGTTCATTTTTGTTTTCTGAGTTTGGCTGTCTTTTCGAACTAAAATGGTCCACTACAGTGGACATGCTGTAAAATTAAAAATAAAAATAATATTTAAAAACTCTAAATTGTATAATGTTTTTTAACCCAAAAGAAGTAGGAAATCACACAAAACTAAAATTTTGATGACAATTTTTTTCCTCGGGTCTCAGGAGGCTATAGTGAAAATTAACTGATTTATATGACATGAGGTGGCTAGCATTTGCTCGGTTTAGCCAGTCTGTCTGCTTCCTGACCTGGGCCCGAGTTAGTCAAGTACAAACTCCAAGACTATGTGCCGTATTTCTAGAGAGAAGAGTGGCACCACCCCTGGATAGATGAAGACCATCTCTTTTCAACAGGTCAGGTCTGCCCCAAAAACTCTTCCAATTGTCTATGAAACCTATGTTATTCTGCGGGAACCACTTAGACATCCAGCCATTGAGTGACAATAGTATGCTATGTATCTCATCACCACATAAGCAGAGAGGGAACAAGAGCATATTACAGTGTCTAACTATAATAGTATGATTTTACATCGTACTTGTAAGTTCACACACCTCTTTAATGTTATTTTTAGTGACCTCCGACTGGCAAAGTCAAATATCATCAGTGCCGACTTGAACAACAATCTTACTACATTTATGTTTGGCATTTCACTCAAAAACTTCACAATTAATTGCAAAGAAATAGCAGGTAATACACTGGATTAAACATGACATTTTATACATAGTATACATTTCTTTCAGTGTTCACTTTTAAATTAAAAATAAGGACTTCAACCTATCTGTGCAGTGGTGTGTGTCACAGGAGACAGCCAGCCTTTCATAATGCTCCTCTATGTAGTTGTCACATGCAGGTATGTAGGTGTCTACAGAGTCTTTGTTCATACATGTCTAAATGTACCTGAACAACGTGATCTCATGATAATTCGTATGTATTTTACGTAAAATGTGGTTCTATAAAACACACATTTACTTATGTTTTTACAGGCACAAAAACGTACAATAGTGACATATTTTCAGCATTTAAACGTACAAAACTGACGTATTGACAACACCTAAAAATGAATCCTTATGAATACCGCGGCATTAATTTTATTATTAGTTGTCATATCAATTACCTTGTTTTAAATTGCATTATTAATTGTGTAGTTATGAAATTATAACCTTTTCGAGTATTGTTGGATTTCTTTCTGCTGCCAGCTCGCTTTCAAGAATATGCCTACATTTGTGAACAACACGACTTTCACTTTAAACTTAAGAATACCTTAACATTTCTGTCTGCACCTCGTCGTTTTAACCTTTACTTGTCATGGTGGGGGCACATCATCTTTACTTTGATTTCCATGGGCCACAAAAGGCGTTTTCCCTCTCCGCAAAGTGCGGTGACTGACAGCTGCGAAATACACCAAAAACGCAACATAATTGCGAAATGAACATTTAATTAGTGCGGCTGTAATCCCATGCTTCGAATCCATAGGACTGTGAGGAAACAGACACACATAACCAGCATTTTTTTTCGGCGCGCTGCTTGCTTCTTCTTTCCCATCCCGAGCAGCGAAGAAATCCGTGTACCGTAAGCAGCAAAGCCCCGCGCGACTGTGCTGTCCCCCGCATCTTGGTACAAACTCAAATGTTGCCGCTTCAAACGACAGGTTTTACGGGATAATCGAACGCTCATTGGCTCTCGTCTGCATTCGTCACAGATTGCGACATGCCGGGTTTCTGGTGAGGTGTGTTTGAATGATGCGCCGTGCGTTTCTTCACGAGTTCACGGAGTGCATCGGAGAAATTATCTGGATAATATTTTCTGCGATTAACAACTTAAATTCTGCTCTGGATCACACAAACTTACTGTATTCCGCCAGAGAGGACTGCGGTTGCAATGCATCGTCATTTGGATTACTCTTAGTACTGCTTTTGACATTTTTGCAATAAATAAATGATTGTAATGACATTTATCTGTCATGTTTTTCTAATACTGTACAGAAATGTTTAGATTTATAAGTAGGAGTGGAATTAGCGACTATAAAAATATTTTATGATATCTTTTTCAATTTTTTTTTATTTTCCTGCGTATTCGTAATTTGTGTTTTATATCCGTTATATGCATCGCTATAAAATGGGTAGGTTAGTTTGGGGAGGTTAGGTGTCTAAAAAATCTAACTTGCTTACATATAGACTAATATAAAGCATCCTACCAAAAATGCCAATTACTCTGAAAAATGGTTTATGTTCCGAACATTAGTTCTGTGGGGGTTTCTTTTTGTGCGTTGCCAGGTTAGGGGTCTAAAATGCGAACAGTCGCACCTTAGTGTAAAAATGATCAAAAAATCCAGGTGTGTGAACCGAATAGATAGCTACAATTGATATAAAAGATACGTAAATATTTTTTCGTTTTTTAGCTAAAAATACGTAGCGATTTGTAAATTTTAAACGTTGAAATACGTCTAAATAGTACATTTTAGCATGATTAAAAACGTACAAAATTGTACGTTTTGTGCTTGTAAATGTTAATACCTACGTATAAACATGAGACCAGACTGATCTGAAGGAGTTCTGCTGTTTTGAGAAATCAAGAGTTGAATATATGAATTAGACATTCGTGTTGTTGTTTTGCTCATTCATCTTGAGTCTCCCTGTGATTTTCATTGCTAAAGTAAAAAAATAGTGTGGTGTTGACCGGTTTTGCGGTGTGTTGGGTACATTTGACAATACATAAGCAGTGCCACTCATTTTGAAGTAATATGATAGTAAAAGATTGTCTTTGCAAAACTGGGTGGGCGCTACGTGGTTTCATGGCATGGCACTTGGTGTTATAGGTTTTTGTTTTAGTGCATTGATGGTTGCTAGGGAGATTATTATCTGGTTTTTAGATGAGTAGATGCGAGTGTTAGCATGTTGCCTGATGTTTTTCCTGGAAAAATGGTTTGCATACTGCTCTATACGGTATGACTTAGTTCCCTCTTTCAGTGTAAGTCTATGTATTATTATTATTGGTAGTAGTAGTAGTAGTACTGGTAGTATTAGTATTCATTCTTTCTTTTTTGGAAAGTATTATTTTTGTTTGTTTGTCAGTGTGTGCGTCACAATGAGCATTTATTCGCAGGATATATTAATGAGCAACACACAAGCGTAAGGACATTTATAACCTTACACATATTTCTCTTTCAAAAAAATGCTGTTCTTTTCATTCTCAAAATACTCAATAAACTAAATGTATCACGGTTTCCACACCACTGTCACGCTTTACGTACGGGAGGAACGAGGAGACGTGCAGTTTTCACAAAACGAGAGTCTTTAATAATTCAACAGGGAGACACAGCGCACAAGGAAGACATTCACAACAAGTACACCCCACAAAGGAAGACTGAACAAACAGGAACTTAAATACAAGGGATAATTACTTAACACAGGTGCACATAATGACTAATTAACTAAACGAGGACAGGTAAATGACCAAACAAGGGAACACAGGAACAGAAACAGGGCAAAACCTAACAAAACAGGTCCATGATACTGAAAACCATATTAATCAGTACAACTTTTTTCAACATTACTGATAACAAAACATGTGAAATCAGCATATTAGAATGATTTCTAAAAAATCATGTAACACTGAAGACTGGAGTATTGATGCTGAAAATTTCATCTTTGATCAAAGGAAAACAGTTATTTTAAATTGAAATAATATTTCACAATATTACTGTAACAATTTTCTGTATGTTTGGGCCTTGGTGAGCAGAAGAGAGTTTTCAAGAAAGAGAAAGAATGAATGAATGAATGAATAGTTTACCATAGAATAGAATGTGCCATAATTGAATAGCTTTAGTATGAGGACTTGTAATATTATATTAAGTAATAATACTAAATTAACTTGATTATCTTTCTTTGTTTTATATTTGTATAAGTCCTGCTTGCATGTGATTAAGCGGAATCAATACATCGAAAATACGCTCTCGTCGGAAAACTTCTATTTTATAATTTTCACATTTCTTATGAATTTGTACAATGTTGAATAGGTAGAAACCAGAGCCCGTTAATAACAACATTGATAACACTTTAGAGTAGGGAAGACCATTCACTATTAACTGATTGCTTATTAGCATGCATATTGGCTGTTTATTAGTACTTACAAATCACACACTAATGCCTGATTCTGCATGACCATATTCTGGATCCATTAACCCTATCAATACCTAAACATAACTACTACCTTACTTACCATCAATATGCATTAATTAGGAGTTTATTGAGATACTTTTCTTAGTTAATAATGAACCTGTTGTTTCCCTAACCAAGTGTTCCTAAAATTGTGTGAGTCCCACACACCCACAACCCCCCATCTAACATCACTGGAGCGTAAACAATGTGGGGTCGTCCAAATTATGGGAGCACAAATTAACCATGTGTGTGCGTTGAAGAATCCGGCATGGGTGGGACCGGTGGGGGCGTGAGCTACCAGTACAACAAAATGTAAACTAGTTATGGAATGGCCAAAAAATATGTTTGGAAAACACTCTGCCAAGATGTTGAACATCCCCAGTATTTGCTAAAGACTTCTCAATGGTTTCAACAGCATTGCTAGGGTGTAGTTGCTAAGGTATTTTGATGGTTTTTAAGCCATTGCTTATGCTCTGAGTAAAGAGAGCCCACTCAAACACCTCTATGATATCTTGGTCCCCTGAGGCCCTTCTTCAAAGCCTTTTTTTCACCTGTTTTATCACCCACCAGGTGAAAATCAAGCCTCTCCTAAATCCCTCAAACTGCATTCCTCTCCTCAATAAACTGCATGATTAAAAGTATCAGATTCATGACAAATTTTGCAGGAATAGTTGCATGCCAAAGGTCAGGGTTTCATTGAACTGACACTTTAAAGTGCTAAATTCAACATTGTTTTGAAGCGTTGTTTTTACAGATATCTTAATTTGTCGCCATCTGGCAAATTTCCCTGGCTGATTATTTTCTGGAGCAGTGGACGCAGGTATTTTGAGTGCTTTTAGACCGATTAATCCCACAATGCTAATTCCGTTGAAGTAGTGTATGTGATTTTCTCTAAAGCGGTGGATTAAGCACTTCCGAGAGTGAGGCGAAGCAGATGCTTTTGTAAACAATATTACCCTCTTCTCCCTCCAAAGTGGAAATCAACAGTGTGGGGATGTCACCGGTTTGGAGATAAGCCATAAAAATTGGAGGGCTCTTTTATAGTGGTGCTCTGGCAAGCAGGCCATAATGCCATATTTCTTCTTCGCTGGTGCTCGACTTATCCAGTCCTTATGGTGACAGATGTTCCGCGTCAGTTGGGAGAAAGTCAGGAAGACGTGTCAGCCTGGTGTAAAATTGGGCCTGTGTGTATGCGCGGGTGCCTGTGAGACTTTAATAACATGCTAAGTGGTGCACAGCATACTAGAGAGTTGTTTTTATGTCTCGGAGTGGATTAACTGTTCTTTGAGGACGGACTTTTGGAGATATTCTGCTTGCGTCTTTTGTTTGCTTGAATTCCACGCTTGTTGAATGGGCAGCCTCGAGATCCTTCTCGACACTTTGAAGAAAGTGGCCAGTGAATTAACAGACCCTGAATTTCATATCAGCACCCTTTATGTTCCATATTCCTTTGGGCTAGTACTCAAATAATAAAAAAAAACACACAGTGACAGTTTTGCACAACTGTAAGATTGTGGCTGTAGGAAGTGAATTATGCTTGTTTTTGTAAAGAAATTGTGTGCTTGTTTTTATGCAAAACTTATTTTTGGTGCTGCTTTGTCAAGTGTTGCATATTCGTGCATGAGGTTGCACGTCTTCAGCACTATCCAGAAGGGATTTTAATTTTGCCGTTATTAATGTGGCATTTGTCATTTCATGTAGTTATTTGGATGGGATTTGGGATCCCTGTTGTCTGGATGTGGGGTGTTGTGGAAGGACATGTGCTCTGGATTTATTAAGTCAGATGGGATGTCAGCAGTACTTGAATCACCAACTGTTATTTCATCCATAGCAAAAGTTGGCAAAAATGTCTAATAATCATAATGGAGCTGCCATAGCAGTGTGACAAAACACTTAGCTTAGTTACAGTGTTCAACATGGTTAAAACAAATTTTAAATGTTTGCTTGACTGCAATTAGCAACTCAGACTCATTGGAAAAATATGCTTGTGGTGACATTTATGCAAAATTATGCTACGTTACTTGTGCATTTTGCAAGTAAAATTCCCACTGAGCCATGATAAAAGCATGTTGGTTGTTGTATACATCATGACAGTTCTCAAATTAAATGTCTGGTAAGTGGCATTAAAAGGTTAATGATTCATCATGTTTGAATAATATACCAGCTATACTCAACCTAACCGACTGTGTTAGCAAATGTATAAAACACATTTGCTAAATGAACAATTGCATTTTAGCTTGCTTTTTTATGTCTTTGAAGCCTTTTATCATGACATGTTTAACAGATGTGTACCTGAGTCCTACGCATTACAAGTGCAGTGCTGTACCAGGTGGGCTACAGAGCAAGTTTACTACCTCAGAAAAGCCATACAGGTGGAGCTGTGATGTAAACATAAAAATGTATTAGTTCACAAATCATGCACTATAGTACATTTTTGGAGGGCATAACAAAGTATTGTTCATGGAACCATGCAAAAAGAAGTCTTTATTAATCAGTAATCTGCCCCTTTAATCATCATTTGTGTGAAAAGGAATAAACATTGCTGGGGTTTTATATGAAGGTATTTTTGGTGCAAAACAACTGAGTGACCGTGACAGCGGCATTTGTAGTTGTAGAGAATAGCCACACATGTGTATCAGTAAATCTGAAGTCACAGACAAACGTGAAAAACTTGTAGATAGTTTTTTCTCTCCCACAAAACCAACAAAACAGTTACACGTTCTTGAATCCTTCACTGCAGGTGCACACATCCTAGTCTACGAATCACAAATCAAGAAACGCGTACGCTCACAAGTTTTGCTACTATCGCTGCAGTGAATATGGTGCAAAACACATATACACACCTGCATCAAAAAATGTGAAGTCAAGGACAAATTTTGTGCATCCGCAAATCAGTTTGTGAATTCTTTTAATGAGATTTGCACGCTTGTAGAATGTTTTCTTACATATATATTTTTTCTTGGATGCTTTTTCTAGCACAACCACAAGTGCATAACTACAACAGCTGGGAAATCTGCTGCTACGCGTCTCAAACACTGTTTTTCGCTTGCAAATTACAAGTTTCACGCTCTCTCCCTTATGCACAGCCTATCTGTGTGAAAAATGGTGCAAAAGTCATTTGTGCATCTGTAGAGGCAACGGCAGGCACTGTTCAGAGAGCAGAGAATTTCAGCCAATCAGAAGCGCTCATTTGGGCGCCTGAAACACGCCCCCTAGTTTTAGCCACAACCCCGAAAAAATCGCGAGCTGCGAGCATCTTGACAGCGACAAGAATCAAAAAAAAGGTACGTGGGTATTTTTTCTTTCTGAAATCATTTGTTATAGCTTAAATACAGCTACGTTGGAAAACAGTGTTTCTTAGTTAGGTTAGCAAATCTTATTTCACGAAAGGTAAGCTAACGTTAGCCTACCTGCACTGTTAAGTTTGCTATTCAATCGTCCACTTACGGTGCTTCAGGGCGCAGCGGGGGGGCGCCGGGGTCTCGAAGACATCAAGCGTGCTGTATCCAGAGGGTACAACCTGGCTTCCTTAGAGAACTTTTGGACAGCGTGGAAATTTTACCAAATGTGTCGCAGGGTCCTGCACACGTAGAAGAGGGTCCCGAGCAGGCTCTGGTTATGGAACAAGAAGTAGACACTTTCTTGAGAAAGGAGGCCGTTGAGGTGGTCCCTCCTCTCGACAGAGAGTCTGGGTACTACAGTCGGTACTTCATCGTTCCAAAGAAGGATGGAATTTCCTGAGATTTGCTTTAGGGGGCAAAAGCTTACTGGATTCTTCCTTTCGGCCTTGCACTCTACCCCGCACTTTCACGCAGAGGTGTGGAGGCTGCCTCTGGACTCCTCTGTGTACTCCAGGGAATCCACATACTCAACACATCGACGATGGGTGATATTAGCTCAATACGAGCAGCGATGGTGATATCGCACAGAGATGTCATGCTCGCTCACAGGAAGAGCTGCTGTTAAGACTAATTCCAAGAAAAAAGTGTGACTTTCTCCAGTACAGGAGACCACATTAGTTGGAGTGGTGTGGGGGATATTCGACTACGATGCAGGCACACGTCGTGTAGTCAAGCGAGTGGCAATTGGTCGATCGAAGCCTCAAAGTTCAGTGAGTGGCGCGAAGAGTGTAAGGAAAGCGGGTCACTCACTGTGAAGCGGTTTCAGAAACTGTTGGGTCTGATGGCAGCATCGTCCAACGTGGTACCTTTTGGCCTGCTGTACATGAGACACCTACAGTGGTGGCACAAGAACAAGGAGTTCTCCCCGAGGGGAAACCCGCTCCACATGCTCAAGGTCAAGCGGCGATGCCTACGTGCCTTAGACATGTGGAAGGTAAACGAGTCGGGTTCTTGCTCTCTAGGGGACCCTTGGTGATAGGGAGGCTCCTATGTAGGCCACGTAACGCTGTAGGATGGTAGCCTGTCTGCTCACCGCGGTTGAGGGAGCGGTCATGAGTGGACCGCATGGGCCGAGCCCAGTCGGTCTGTGGATGAGGCAGGTACGGGCGCCATCTCACGTAGGCACACAATCTGCCTGGAGATATGGGCCGTGTTCTCTAGATTGAACACTTGCAAGAGTTCAAGATTAAGATTTTTATTTGTCCCATACATGGGATTATATAGGGAATATATGACCAGAGTGAAATGTAAGTCCGGTCCGCTCAATGGACAGTGCCAATTATTAAGTAATACCAAACACAAGAAAATCAGCAGGTAAAAAAAGGTAAATAAATAAAAGATATAGAAATGGCAGGAGTGCAGAGTGACAAGTCTGTATGATTAAGTGTACTTACCATGGTAAATGAAGTGAAGTCATGGTGGTTGGGCGGTTAAGAGACTGAGTGGTAGTGCCGTGTTTAGGATAATGATGACCCTGGGGGAAATGAAAGAAGAACGTTCGGCTAGGTCTCTCGGGTTTTGCCATCAGGCGGCGGAGAAGCGCCTACCAGATGGCAGCAAAAATGCAAAAGACCAGTACCAGGGTGGTGGAGTCCTTGATGATTTTAACAGACTACTGTGTTTTGCGCGTTTAGGTCAGATGTCTGTAGAGAGGGGGAGAGAGTAACCTGAGAGATGCACTCAGCTAAGCGCACACTCGTGCAGCTTTGCAGTCTTGACTGGAGCTGTTACCATACCACAATGAGATCACAATGAGATAAAAACTTTAAGGCCACTGACATAGATAAGTTTTCAGGGATTTCTGAGCGAACCCCGAATTTTCTCGCTGTGCAGATGGATGACAGTATTGGTCTGGCTTATTAACCTGAGTTGTGGATGTGGGAAGTCCAAGTCGAGAGTACTCTGGAGATGTTTTACACCAAAGGGTACTTGAAGTGAGCACCCTTCGTCCACTGGCTGAGTCACCACTGGATCATAGAGGAGTAATAGGGCCACTGCGGTCTCTACTGAAGTCCACAATCAGCTCGCTTTAGTTTTATCACCATCATAGAGAGTACGAATTGTCCTGGCACCATGATTGTGAATTGCTCTACGCTATCCATGTATTGCAGCCCATGTTGTTGGAAATGAGGCCCAGAACCACAGTATCATCAGCAAATTTGATAATAGATGTGGAGCTGTGGGAAGACATGCAGTCATGTGTGTAGAGAGAGTAGAGCAGAGGACTCAGGACACAGCCCTGTGGAGCTCCCACGTTCAGGGTGATGGAGTTGGAGGTGAACTGGCCTACTTTCACCACTTGAGGTCTACCAGTGAGTAAATCTAGAATCCAGTTGCAGAGTGAAGAATTCAGGCCGAGGTTGAAGAGTTTAGAAGCCAGCTTGATGGGGACTATAGTATTGAAAGCTGAGCTATAGTCGATGAATAGCAGCCTTACATAGTTCCCATTGCTGCTGTCAATGTGCATGAGGGAAGAGTGCAGGACGTGAGAGATGGCATCTTCAGTAGATCTGTTGGGACGATAGGCAAACTGAAGTGGGTCTAAAGTATCAGGGATGGAGGAGCAAATGTTGTTCTTTATAAGTTTCTCAAAGACCTTCATGACTATTGACGTGAGGGAAACTGGACGATAGTCATTCAGGCAAGAGGGGTTATTGTTCTTAGGCACAGGGATGATGACAGATTTTTTAAAGGGGGTGGGGACCACCGAGATAGCAAGGGACTCATTAAAGATGGATGTAAACAAGCCAGCGAGCTGATCAGCACAGGACCTCAGAACACGGCCAGAAATCCCATCAGGACCTGCTGCTTTCCTGACGTCCACTCGCTTTAGGGCCCTCCGAACCTCATCCTTCGACACAGTGATTACATGATTATCGCTGCTCTGTCTGCAGCTTCCTGACGCGCTGATCGGTAGAGTCGCGCTGCCTCGATTGCATTCAAAGCGGCTGTAGAAAGAGTTTAACTCGTCAGCCAGCGACGGGGCTGCGCTCACAGCTGCAGAGGATTTATTTCCAAAGGCACAGATGGTCCTCAGTCCCTGCCACATGCGTCAAGAGTCATTTAGCTGGAAATGAGACTCTATTCGTTCCCTGTATCGGAGTTTGGTGGCTCTTACCGCGCGTCAGAGATCATAGCACGATGTTTTGTACTCACTCATGTTCCCCGACGACAGACCGGCGTTGTATGCGGCAGTGCGTTTGTTTACTACAGCACGGATTGTTCTGTCCACCCACGGTTTCTGGTTTGAGAAGGTCCTTATAGTTTTTGTATCTGTTGCTTGTTCGGTTAGCGTGTTTACAAAGCTTAATGCTACATCCGTGAACTCGCTCGGAACATGTCCCAGTCGACGTCATCAAGAGCCGCCTGTAGCATAGCTTCTGAGTGGGAAGACCAGCGCGTCACTACTCTCTGCACCGGGGGTTCTTGAACGAGCCTTTGTTTATATTCTGGTGTGAGGAAAATGGCGGCATGGTCCGATTTGCCAAAAGCCGGTAGTGAGTGAGCTTTATAGACATTCTTATACTGAGAGTAGCAATGATCCAGTGTATTCGGTCCTCTAGTTGGACAGGATATATGTTGAGAAAAGTTCAGCATGACCTGCCTGAGGTTGGCTTTGTTAAAGTCCCCCGCGATGATAAAAGCAGCATCAGGATGTTTGTTAATGTAACCGCTGAGCACATCATGAAGCTTAGACAAAGCCAAGCTGGTGTCTGCCTGTGGTGGAATGTAAACAGCAGTAACGATGATAGATGAAAACTCCCGGGGCAGATAGAATGGCCGGCAAATAATGGATAAATGTTCCAGATGAGGCGAGCAGGAGCGCGACAGAGTGGAGATATTCCTGGGGTCACACCATTTCTTGTTAATCATGAAACACACTCCACCACCTTTGGATTTCCCGGCCTCAGCTGTTCTGTCCATCCTTAAAACAGAGAAGTTATCAGACGGCGTTACAGCAGTGTCCGGGACCAAGGTCGTTAGCCATGTTTCAGACAAACAAAGGATGTTACAGTCCCTGATGTCCCGTTGGAAACTTATCCTGGCTCTGAGATTCTCTAAGGATTGGACATTGACAAGCAGAATGCTCGACAGAGGGGGGCTGTGTGCTCTTTGCCTCAGTCTGTTGCGAATCCCAGCGCGCTTCCCGCGGTGTTTCTTAATCCGTCGCTGCGGTGGGTTATTCAGGTGGCCATTGTTCATCTCGGGGGTTCTGGAGAATCTCAGATGGCCACGATGGGTTGGAGGATAAAGTGTCCTGAAACAGGTTAGTGTAGCGGTGTCCAATGTCCAAAAGTGTTCTTTTGTCGTAAGTGATCAGTGCAGACGATATGTGTGTAAAAAGAGAGAGCAAAAGAAAGTACAAAAGTAAATAAAAGCACAATCTAAGTGGAGCGACCTGGACGGTGTCCAAACTCAGTTTTTGGCCAGGCTCATGTGGACCTGTTTGCGACTCAAGAGACTCGGGAGACGCTCTTTCTCCTCTGCTTCTTTTTGACTCATTCAGCTCCTCTCGGACTGGACACTATGTTACAAATGTTGGCCGAGGCATTGTCTGTACGCCTTTTCCCCGATCGCTCTGCTCCCAGGAGTTCTGGAGAGAGTGTGCCTTGACGGGGTCCGTCTACTGTTAGTAGCCCCATTCTGGCCGGTCCGAGTATGGTTCTCGGACCTGATTTCCCTTCTCGACGGCTATCCATGGAAGATTTCTGTCAAGAGGGATCTCCTCTCACAGGCAGAGGGTACGAACTTTCACTCCCGCCCGGAGCTGTGGAAGCGTGGGTGTGGCCCCTGAGGGGGCAAAACTCACAGCTTCTGGTCTCTCAACCAAGGTTGTTGAGACCATTCTCCAATCCAGAGTTCCCTCTACGAGGAAACTGTATGCCCTGAAGTGGAATTTTTCACTTCTTGGTGCGGAGACCGCCAGCTAAACCCAGTTAACCGCCCGGTTGGTACAGTGCTGGAGTTCCTGCAGGCCCGATTCTCTGCAGGGTTGACCCACTCCACCTTGAAAGTCTAAGTGGCGGGCGTTGCGGCCTACCATGCCCCTATCGGTGGCCAGTCAGTTGGCAGACACCCCCTAGTTACACGTTTCCTCCACGGTGCGCTGAGGCCTCTGGCCAGAGAAGCTTATGCTAAGCGGTGGATCAGGATGCTATTAAATAGCCTCGAGTCCTTCGGGATCTCCCACTCACCTTTTTGCCACTGGATTTACACAAGCTTCAGTCTGGATCTGGAACACCTGAGAAGAGATGATGCAACCTCTCAGAGGACCTAAGATGATGCAAACCCTGAAACAACTTACAGAACTACAACATTCTGCTATAAGTTTGATTGCATCATATAATAACTGCTGTTAATATTGTTCATCGTCTGTTTTATTATGTCTTAAATTTATTTTTCCGTACTGCTGGTTGTCTGGTCAGAGGAGAACTGGCCACCCGACTGAGCATGGTTTCTCCCAAGGTTTTTTAGCTCCATTCTGTCACCGATGGGGTTTTGGTTCCTTGCCGCTGTCGCATCTGGCTTGCTTAGTTGGGGACACTTCATTTCCAGCGATAGCGTTGACATGATTGCAAAGATACTATTAAAACTGAGCTGGATGTTGACATCACTAAATTCAATGATGAACTGCCTTTAACTGAAATTAGTTTTATTTTATGATTTTGTTGTGTTCTTCTTGCATTAATGACACACTAATTTTCCTAATTAATGCTGTTCAGTTTCTTTGACAATCTGTATTGTTAAAATCGCTATATAAATAAAGGTGACTTGACTTGACTGACTTGGGGGATCAAGCTCACTCTTCTGAAATGGCTTCAGGATGTCCCCGTTCCTACTTTGTCAGGTGCCGTACCTGAATTCTGCCGCCATTCCTGGCTCCTTTCTCTTAGCCTTAGCGGTGTCTTCCACACTAGGCAGGTAATTTGTAATGCGTGAGCCGTGTGGGCATACTCGTTCCCAGTAGCGTTTTCCAGGATTGCAGCTCGAGTTATGAAGGGGACGTATCGAGGTTACAGAAATATAACCATGATTCCCAGTGAGGGATACGAGACGCAGTAGCCACAATCTCAGTTTTTTTTATTATTCTGGTGTACACATACTTCCGGTCACCTGTGAGCGCTTGCTTTCATTCTTGAAGCTTGTAAGCCGGTTCAAACCGCACGTGCCTTATACTAGATTCCTGGGCTGAGGTCAACGCCGCCCGTGACATCCGCCCAAGCTATTGACTGATTACAAATGTGATTCCGAGCGTGTCAGTGAACAGCGCAGTTCCCATAGATTTTCCGGACTGCAAGGACGGTGTTCGTTCCCAAGTTGGGGGAGATCATAGATTACCTGGAGACGAATATTTTAGCACACATTATGCACTGTTTTTGTTAAGGAGCCATCAATGAGTTGGCCACTTACAAGAGCATTTCCTACGTCGCCGTGGGACCAGAGACGCATATAGATTTAGGTACACAGACAGTCAGACTCTGGAAAAAAAAGATCAAGGTAGAGGTCTAGGGTTTACTGCTAAGTGAGGCGTGTCTTACTCTGGGGAGAACAATTGGGGAGATAGGCCTCTTATTGAATAAAACATATACTATATTTCATCAGAGAAACCTGTGGTAGCAAATCAGCTACACTCAAAGGGGAAATGTGAATAATTCAATTATAACTACACTGAAAAAAATTATAAACGCAACACTTTTTTTTTTGCCCCCATTTTTCATGAGCTGAAGACTTTCATGAGACTTTTTCTATGTACACAAAAGGACTATTTCTCTCAAATATTGTTCACAAATCTGTCTAAAATCTGTGTTAGTGAGCACTTCTCCTTTGCCTGAGATATAATCCATCCACCTCACAGGTGTGGCAGATCAAGATGCTGATTAGACAGCATGATTATTGCACAAGGTGTGCCTTAGGCTGGCCACAATAAAAGGCCACTCTAAAATGGTCAGTTGTACTGTATTGAGGGGTCCGAAACCCACGCAAAGTGGTCGTATCATGGGTGTAAACACCATTTGCACGCAAACGCCCCCCAACACGGGATGTAGAGATGGTTAGAAAATAGCAATAGAAGAAACGAATCTCGCCATTCGGGCATATAGAAGGTGGGATCAGACGTGTTGTTGATTGTAGGCCTGTGGGTCAAATGTTGGAGTGCATCAAACTCTCTTCCAGGGGCTGTGCGAACGGTTGCTGGATATTGGAGGAACTGAACATGCTGAGTAACGCGATTCAGGCACACAAACCGCTCAACCGGGTGACATGGGCCGGTGAGTATGCTGGCCATGCGAATGAACTGGGATGTTTCAAGCTTCTGGAATTGTGTAAATCCTTGCAAATGGGGCCGTGCATTAACATTAGAGTATGGGCGTGGATGAATGGACACAACAATGGGCTCAGGAATTTGTCACGGTATCTCTGTGCATTTCAAATGCCATCAATAAAATGCACATGTGATCGTTGTCCATAACATACGCCTGCCCATACCATAACCCACCGCCACCATGGGCCACTCAATCCACAAAGTTGACATCAGCAAACCACTCACCCAAACGACGCCATACACGCGGTCTGCCATCTGCCCTGTACAGTGAAAAAACGGGATTCATCCGTGAAGAGAACACCTATCCAAAGTTCCAGACGCCACTGAATGTGAGCATTTGCCCACTCAAGTCGGTTACGACGTCGAACTGCAGTCATGTCGAGACCCCGATGAGGATGACGAGTATGCAGATGAGCTTCCCTGTGATGGTTTCTGACTGTTTGTGCAGAAATTCTTTGGTTATGCAAACCGATTGTTGCAGCAGCTGTCCGGGTGGCTGGTCTCAGACGAGCTTGGAGGTGAAGATGCTGGATGTGGAGGTCCTGGGCTGGTGTGGTTCCACGTGGTCTGCGGTTGTGACTGTGAGGCCGGTTGGATGTACTGCCAAAATCTATGAAACGCCTTTGGAGATGACTTATGGTAGAAAAATGAACATTCAATTCACAGGCAACATCTCTGGTGAACATTCCTGCAGTCAGCATGCCAATTGCACGCTCCCTCAAAACTTGCGACATCTGTGGCATTGTGCTGTGTGATAAAACTGCACATTTTAGAGTGGCCTTTTATTGTGGCCAGACTAAGGCAAACCTGTGCAATAATCATGCTGTCTATTCAGCATCTTGATATGTCACACCTGTTAGGTGGATGGATTATCTCGGCAAAGGGGAAGGGCTCACTAACACAGATTTAGACAATATTTGAGAGAAATAGGCCTTTGTGTACATAGAAAAAGTCTTAGATCTTGGAGTTCAGCTCGTGAAAAATGGGGGCAAAAACAAAAGTGTTGCGATTTATAATTTTCAGTGTAGTTATCATTAATTATAAATATTTAGATCCGCTGCAAGTATTTACTTGACCTCTCAGTGTCAACTGTCTGTCAATTCTAAGAACGTTAATTTCCTGGTTAAGGAAAATAACTTTCTTACTGTACAATACTACTCAAAAATCTGCATGATTAGGGACTCCAATTATGAGCAAACAATGAACAAATGTCAAGTGTGATACAAGTAAGACTTTATTAACTACATAAACACTTAACCCTGTGTCTAGCATGTTACACACACAACACAAAACCATACGACGCATTACAGTTAGGCATAGGAAAAAAAAGGGGGTAAGCTTCTAAGCAGTAAAGAGAAGAGAAATGAAGCATGAAGCTATGGTACCATTTGCTTTTCAGCAGATCTACAGCCTGAAGGAAACCTCAGTTTCTTAGTTCAAACACACCTTTGTAAAAGGGTGCAAATAATACCTAATGTATCAATTAATAAAACAAACTTTGATACTTGAATGTCTCGACTGTTGAAAGAGGAGTCCGATGCTCTTTGGGGCCCGTAGTTGGATGAAGTTAGGTGTGAGGAAAAGAACCCTTTGAGTCAGGAGGATACTTGATGAATGGAAAAAAATAGGCACGGAGGCCGGCACGAACTTTGGGTGTCCTTCTTAAAGCAATTCTAGCTAACATCCTCATATTCCAGAATCTAACAGAACCACAGACTTGAACTGGCTCTCTGTGTTGAGCCACGGTTCAGGCTCTCTACAAATTCAACAATCAGAAGATTCGCAGAAGACTTAGCGAAGAAGGAACATGGGCGGAACTGTCCATGAAACATTTTACAGTCTGAAAGATTGACGCCTCTCAGAAGTGGGTCTTGTCCAATGAGAAGGGCTGAATTCCAGCCGAGGTGTGGAGGATCACTAGCTGGGAGTTTTACGTCCTTTGTCTGAGAGAATGGCAATTGTGCAAATGGAACATCGATTGGGGAAGATACGATGCACAAAACTACTAAAGATTCTATAGAACCGCTATATATACTTGCCTATGTACCAAACAAAAATATATCACGTCGAGGTTTGGAAAGAAGCTAGCGCAGAAGACAAAATTGTATGGCAGAGTAGATATGGACCATAAACCAGTCCAGAAAAATAATTCAAGATACAAGACCAATATAACAAGAACAGTAACAACATACACAATGACCTGAATTATATGTGTATCATTAAACAGAGAAATCGTTTCCGATGAAACTTATTAGGAGAAGAGGAATGCAAATATGTGAGAAGGGAGGGGCATATATGTAGTGTCTGGTCTCCTTAGGAGAGAGGATGGGAAAGGGGGGAAGAGTTGGGGCTCTGCCTGCAATTCCTTTGAGCAATAAAACTAGTGTTGTCAGATGGTTTGTCTTTGGTTGCCATGGAACCAGAGACCTGTTCTGCCCTTTTGAGGTGTTAGTCGCATTTCGGGGGAAGGGTCCATAGACCCTCATAGTTGGCCCTTTGGTTAGGTGAGGGGGGAGGCGGCCGGAGTAACTAGAAAGGGGAATATATTTGTTAAGAATATGTACTACACAAATAGTTGTGAGGATGAGGATGAAAATTCAATTGACAACTGGCCACAAATGTCTTTTCTAAAGTTCATTCAAATCATAATGCAGATCCATCACACTAATGTTTCGCATAATTTACAGATATCACACTGTTAAAGGAGAGAGAAATTAATTAGTGTCATACTAGCACCGTCTTTTCATGCTGCTTTTCAAGTATATTAAGGAAATTAATACTGGTACTAAAATATTTCTAGTTAATAATGACACATAACCTGCCGTGCAAAAATGAACTCTTAGTCAGAAATGTAAGCTCCCTGAATGCAAATTTTCCATAAACCTGCTCCAGTTCACGCTATAAATAGCCATTCAGGAAAGTTGTTGGGACATTATTGTGCTTAATAACATTCACTAGTATTTCTGCAGCCTGTAATGCTAAATACAACATTCACTGTGACAGATGCTCTGTTGTGCTGTTCTGAGCTGTTTTGTAACAAACCCAGTTTACAATGTGCCATATTTCATAAACAGATGCATAAAATATCAAATTCAATGAGAACTGAATTTACATTGAGCTTTATGTTGTAATATTTTATGCATTAATACATAAGCCAGGCATCTATATGCACTTTAAAGTACACCGTTTGTTTGTTTGTTTGTTTTTTCTATTAGAAAAAATACAGTTAAAAAAATGCAATATTGAGCAATAATATTTCAGTTTAAAATAACTATTTTCTGTTCTAATATATTTTAAAGTGTAATTTATTCCATTACTCCAGTCTGCTGCTCAAAATCAATCAGTCAATCAATTTTGAAAACAGTTGTGCTGCTTATTATTTCATGGTACATATATACATATATGTAGTAAATTAGCTCAAAAGGGAAATATTTATAATTAATTATAGCTGGTTATAATTAATAATAAATATTTAGGTTAGATCTTAGAATTAACTGTAGCAGGATCAATATTACAATTATTTGATCTGTCCATCCACCAAGCAGACAATATAATCATTTATCAATCCAAGGAACGATTATTTTCCTGGCCAAGGAAGAATAGTTTTCTTTGTCTCCCTTTATGGCCCATTTGCATGTGTATGGCCGGTCTGGTGGATTGGTGCAGTTTTACCCAAAATATAGTACAAATAGTATGATGCATTTCACGATCAGATACCGTACATCATTGTTTGAGGAATACAGAGCAGATCATTTTGATACCAAGAAAGAAACATTTAGAATATATTAAACCAGAGATACATTCATATACCTGAATATAAGCATTGAGAGTTTAACTAATACAAATAAAGAGTTGTAACTTGGCTAATATAATAGGGAAACATACAAACAACACATGCATATACCAGATAAATTTGTAACTGATTGATTATAGTCTAAATCCAAACTGTCTTATGTGTTTTGTTTTGTGTGTGTGTGTGTGTGTTATGTGTATTGTGAGCATGGTGTATCGCTGGCTATCAGACATCTGGTGCCAGGTACTGAGGATGACTGTCTCCTAGGACACTGGAATGGGTTTGAAGTCGATGGGGAGACCAGAGAGTTGATCTGGTTAGCTTCTAATTGATAATGGGGGGAACCATTGGTAATTTAGCACCCATATAACTGTAGAATATGGGGCCAGGTCTGTAATTTATATATTCGAAATGAACAACATTAATTAGATTTTTTTTTGTAACATTTAAAATATCTTTACTTTGCCTTTGATGAATTTATTATCCTTGTTAAGTATTCTTTATTTTATTTTTGTTATTTTTTTTATTATTATGTGTATGATGTAATTTATCAAAACACTTCCGAATGATTGACAATTTTTTAAATTAAATTCATATGTACAGATGATGCAAAAAAGCATTGTTTCCACGAATTCGGTTTCATGGACTTCCGTTATTTCACCACCATGTGTCACAGCTTTCCATTACATTGACTCCTCGCACTACACAAACTTGCATTGCCCAAAAAACAACCCCGACTACATTTCCCATCATTCTTTGCACAATTTGCAACACTCCCTGAGTGCACTCATTGCACACAGCTGTTTCTAATTACCTCATTCTCTATATAACACCCACTCTAACCACCATTCTCTGCTGAGTATTGTGTAGCCTGTACCCCTTTCCGAGTCTCCGTGTTTTCCTTGTTTTTGCCTTGCCTGTTTTTGCGGTTTTTGATCTTTGCCTGTTTTCCTGTTTTTTTTCCCTCTCGTCTTGCCCCTGTGATTCTGTCTGCCGATCGTCGACCTGCGCTATCCCTAGGACTATTCTTGTGTTTTGCCGCCATATACCTGTTTGCTATTGTTTTGACCCTGCCTGTTTACCACGTTTCTTAAATAAAGCCTGCAGATGGATCCACTTGTCTCACGTCTTGTCAGCCCCGTTACTGAATACTCGGCCAACCAAGGATCCAGCGTCTTTTCATGTGGACATTGGCCAGGTATGGACACAGAAAGGATTTTGTTAGCCCTTAAATAGGGTCCACGATCACTGGAGAACTATATCCGAGAGTATTTAGCCATCGCTCACTATTCTGAGTTACCATACTGTCTATTGATAGAGTTTTTCTGCAATGACATAAATCAACCTCTGAGGGCTAAGCTTAGAAGCGAGGGTCCACGTTCATCACTCGCTCAGCTCATGGATTATGCTTTGTTGACTGTCAGATCTGTATTTACTGTGGTGTCGCGAGGAAGAACTCGACACAATGTGTGTGTGACGGAAGTGGTGGCTGAGTATTCTGTAACGGGGCTGACGAGATGTGAGACGTGTGGATCCATCTGCAAGTTTTTAATAGAGAGACGTGGTAAACAGGCAGGGTCAAACAATGGCAAACAGGTATATGGCGGGCAATAACACAAGAATAGTCCTAGGGCTAGCGTAGGTCACCGATCGGCAGACAGAAATCACAGGGGAGAGACGAGAGGGAAAAAAACAGGCAAAGATCAAAAACCGCAAAAACAGGCAAGGCAAAACAAGGAAAACACGGAGACTCGGAAAGGGGTACAGGCTAAACAATACTCAGCCGAGAAAGGTGGTTAGAGTGGGTGTTATATAGTGAATGAGGTAATTAGAAACAGCTGTGTGCAATGAGTGAAATCAGGGCATTGTGCAAAGAATGATGGGAAATGTAGTCCGGGGTGCTATGCAACAGTTTGTGTAGTGCGAGAGTCAATGTAATGGAAAGTGTGACATCTGGTGGTGAATAAACGGAAGTCCATGAACCGAATTCGTGACAATTGGTCACTAATAGACCTAAACCAAAACAGGCCAAACTATTTTAAGTATTATTACTTTATATTTATGTTCTATTTTTTTTATTTTGTGTGCTATGTTTTTATGCTTATTGGCGTTTCACATTTTTACATACAAATGACAAATTCGCAAATCAGTCTTTCTTTACAAATTCTAAATGAGTCACTATGATGTCAAATTCCAGTTAAGACATTACCTTAGAAGGTAGCTACCTGTAGGCTGTAAGAGCAAGACGGCTTACTGTCTTTTTGGAAAAGAGCTTATGTCATTCCTCCTTCTATATAGTTGATTATGCTGTCATAAACCTTTTTACCCCCACACAAAATATAATTTTTAGTTTACCAAATTTGAAATATATCTTGCTTTGCTTCCCCAGACTTTCAAAGCCACTTTCCTTTCCTCAACTCTAGGCAAGGCTGTGCTAAGCACAACTGAGTCACCACATCCCGAAGTCCCTGGCTTATTACCTCTAAAACAAAAGAGTCACAAAGACAGTACAGGGACTGCCATGCATTTTTAATGCCTCCATGTTTCTTTCCAGTGTTGCACTGCCACATGCTTTCAAGGCAATAACCAGTGAATCTGTTATGTATAGTGCCTCTGAAGGTGCCGGTTCGAGACAATTTTTTTAAATTTTTATAACAAGTTAATAACATTTTGCCTTGATGAATGCCTGCACACTTGCTAAGACCACCTTAATTACAATAGTGGCAAAGAGTGGCTCTCTAGCATGTAAGGCTATTTCTTTATAAGCAGTTAACACAAACACACGCGCATGCTGTGCATGGTGTGGCACGTCTGTGTCTTTAATGGTAATTATACATTAAAAGTGACAGAAGCATACCACACTGTGCAAAGTCACTCCCTACAGTGTTGTTATGATTGAATTCTCACCTTCCGTCTGCCTTGGAATGGCTCCTCGAGTCGCCATTAAACGCATGTGGATACGGGATTCTTGACGTCACTTTTAGACAAGTTATTTTACCGCTCTGGCTCATTCTACCATAATAAATCAAAATTATTGCATTCATAGCTATTCAGAAAGAAAATAATAGCCATATATAAACAGACCAGAAAACAATGATTGATTTAAGGAGACAAACTGGGTTATTTTTCATTTTTGGCAAAATGTAAATGTTACTTGTGCCATATTCAGGAACATGATGTCCATCTAAACCAACTTGAATACCTTTTACATTTAATTTCATTAAGGACAAACAAACTTCTAACCTCATGTGATCTAGTTATAAGAAGTTAAAACAGCATTGTTTTTCCTGATGCATTATTTTAATTTGATAGATAGATTAGATAGATAGATAGATACTTATCTTACTTAGAACACTGTGTACTATTATAGCATGAATATATTGTATTGCACCCTACAGTACAGTATGACTTCTCCAGTGTTTTTTTATATCAAAATATAATCTAAAATTTGAATGCTACAATTTGAAAAACTTTTTTTTTCAAGATATTTTTTTGCTGTATGGGATGCAACACACATTGCTGATTTTAATTATCTTATTTTGCCATAGTAATGTGTCACCTTGATGCCGTTCATTTCGCACATGTGAGTTCTTTAATCACCTAATTTTCCATCCTTCCTGAACACACAATCATCTACATAGCATTTGTGAACTGAAGGATGCACCAGCAGCAACTCTGTTTTATTAAGACAGAGGCTGTGAGAAAGTTCACGCCCCTGGGTGAAGCTGCTCTGGTCTGTCGACTCTGGCGTGTGTTTTCAGTCTAGCTGGATGTCCGGCACTGTCTGTTCAAATCACATATAGCCAATGATACATGCTTTAACATCTATCACAATTGACTTTTCCTGCTTCGCCAAGCTGACTTCTACACCGATTTACTTTCATATGCTGCAAGGTTTGTGTGGAGAGTCTGGCTTCTGCTGTTTTTTATTTTTTATTTTAATTGGATATTGTAGGTGTATAGCATTATAACCAGGGGTGCTAATTCTCTGTTCATAGAAGTTGAGAGGTACGGTCTTAATGAAAAATAATTAATCATTTTCTCTAGAGCCATCATTCAGACTGTGTGAAAATGGCTGCCTTCAAACTATTCTTTATTGGTGGCAATTGTCCTGCAATCTAGCAAGGTCAAATATTCGCCTGTGGCCAGAAAATATAGCTGTTCAATTGAAGCATTTTTTTTTTTTTTTTTTGCCTGGGTCAGGTTTCAGCCACTTATCTTTGTCTGGGTTAACACACATAATCTATTTAATGCCAACTGATACTCCATTTATCATAGGCAAGTTCTGCTGTCTGAGAATGTCACTGTTTTAAATGTTATCCGTCTTTATCTTGAGCCTTGATTAGGAACCGACAAACTGAACGATTTTACGAGAGTCATTGATTTGCACAGAGTAGACAATGACGATGCATTGTTTAGAGATTGAAAATATTTCCAATGCACACTCGCAAGGATCTACAAAATCAGATTTCCCTAGAGCTTTCCCTCTACTGCATTTAAATGATCATTAGTTAGTTTTTTTTTACTGAATTGATACTACACTGCATTACCAAAATCTTAGTTTTACAAATACACTGCATATATCACAATATAGTTAAGTAGTCTATGCTTTCGGAGACAGCCATAGTTAAAACGGTAGTGTGGGTTTTCTAGGAAATGTGTGTACTCCCTGGATCTCTGCTTCTGGTAAATCCTACTGTGTATTGTGAATGCTATTTTTTGACAGACATAGGTGTCATGGTATTCAAATTATGTGGATTTGAAAACAGATGGATCATAAGGTAATAATTATTTATTTCTTAGCCGGCAAGTATAAGATGTGTTATGTCGATGTTTTTAGTTCTAATTCCAAATAACGCCAAGTTTTTGACGGACTTGTCAGTGAGGGGTGAACTGTTTTGTTCTTGAGTAATTGTAGAACATTCAATAGACATGCATAGTTCATTAAACTTATTTAACATAATTAAGTTAATTTTGTGGGTGAAAGTAAATAACATCACATATTTGTTCACTTTTTGAACATGTTTTTTGTTATTAATGATTTATTATATTATTATTATTATACCAGTAATTCTTGTTTTGATGCACAAAGTTGTTTTTATTGTCTCTTATAACAAAAATATTTTATTTAAACCCATGAAAATGCAGATGCTGTTGTAAATAATAGTGAAAATCACTTTTTAAAACTGTTGTTCCATTATAACCCCTTTAGATTTATGTTTGTTTTATATATGCAAAGAACATTGTATATATGTCACGGTATGACGTGGGAGAAACGCACAAAGATGAAGAAGATGAGGGTAAATCGTCTTTAATAATCCACATAAGGTAATCCACAATAGGAAAGCATAAACACACGTACACATTGATGAGACCGGACAAAGTAACACTGAACAGAATGCAACTTATAAGGTAAGAGTAAATGAGGATAATTGATAAGACAAACCTGAACATAATGACACAATTAGACAAGGACAGAAAAGTAGGTCACACTAAGCACATGGGGAAGGAACCGCCAACACACGTCCCATTGTGTTTGTACATAACCAAAAACATGTCACAACTTTGTTCGGGGCCTGCAGATGTGAGACGTGCGATCCATTTGCAAGCTTTTATTTAACCCAGAAGAGGTCAGAAACACAGGCAGGTCGAACAATGGCAAAACAGTATATGGTGGCAAGACACAAGAAATATCCTAGGTCTAGCGTAGTCACGATCGAGAAAAACGAACAGGAATGCAAAAAGGGCGAGACTTAGCGGGGTACATCCAGGACAACAGCCAAGATCATAAACCCCACGAACACAACAGGGCAAGACTGGCAGGACTGGGAAACTAACTCTGTAGAGTAGCTATTACTGCTGGCGATAAGCGCATACAATACTCGGCATATTGATAGGAGCAATGTGATCCAGGTGGAATGTGTGATTGGATACAGCGTGTGCAATCATTACAATGGATGATGGGATTAGGTAGTCCGGGATGATATTCAACATTTTTGTAGTGCAGATTCAATGTAATTGAAGGGTGACTCTGACGGCAGCAACTAAGTTCATGCCGGATTTGGACAGACCCCCACCCCACAGGAGCGGCTTTCAGACGCCAAAACACTTTATACGATCCGGAGGGAGGTGAGCGTATTCGGAACCGGGGAGGATGAGGGCCAGGTCCTGTGGAAGTGGAAGACCGGACTGTATGCAGGAACCAGCGGGCAGAGAGCCAGGTCGAGCCGGCAGTACAGGTGGAGCGAAGACCACACCAGAGCAGACAGAAGCCACCACTGCAAGCAGGAGGACCACCAGAGCAGACAGGGACCGAGCATCAGAGGCGACTCCTTGGGCTGGGTCGGACAGGAGAAAATTCATAAATGCCTTCCGTACTGAAAAGACAGGCAAAGCATTCACAGACAGTCTCCATGGCCGTGACAGGAGGGGGAGATAGTTTACAAACGGCCTCCATGGCCGTGACAGGACGGCAAGAGGTTCACAGATGGACTCCTAGCCATGACGGGCATGACAGGATTCACGAGACGCCCTCCTTAGACGTGACATGACAGGCGAGAGTTCACTCGACTGCCTCCTCCATAGGCCGGACAGGACGAGAGTTCACAGACGGCCTCCATAGCTGTGACAGGACGGGCAGGGAGTTCACAGACGGCCTCTATAGCCGTGACAGGACAGACAAAGAGTTCACTGACGACCTCCTTGGCTGGAACAGAACAGGCAGGGAGTTTATAGATGGCCTCCATAGCTGTTACAGGACAGGAAGTGAGTTCATAAGTGGCCTCCGTGGCCGATTCAGGACTGGACGCAAGTTCACAGACAGCCTCTGCGGCCAGGTTGAGACTGGACAATTGTTCACAGATGGCCTTCGTGGCTGGTTCAGGACAAGACGAGAGTTCATCAACGGCCTCTGCGGCCGGGTTGACAAAGGACGAGAGTTCAGTAACCATGACAGGCATGACTGGGGATTCAGAAATGGTCTCATTGACCAGTGCAGGACAGGACAATAGTTCCAAGGATGTGACAGGACAGGCTGAAAGGGCTTTGCTGGGCGGCACCACCATGCAAGGAGCTGAAGTGAGCACCGCCGTTTCGGGAGGTTCTGCAGCATGCGCCGCCAACTCTGAAGAGACTGCAGCGGACACCATGGCCTCTGGGAGCACAGCAGCGGGCACCGCTACCTCGGGAGGTTCTGCAGCGTAAGCCGCCACCTCTGGAGATGTTGTAGCCGGTGCCGCTGCCTCTAGCAAATCGGCGGTGGAGTACGCGGCCCAGATACACCATAAAGCAACCCCCCATATGGGAAGTGCTGCAGACAGGGGAATGAGTTCATGAACAGAAGGGTTAGAGTGAGTTGGTTTGGGGATACCAGCTGTGCGTGCAGACACCAGCGGTGCATCCCTCACACTGGATACCAGACTGGGATACCGAAGGACTGACCTTGATAATCTGGGTGCCACAGACAGGACGTGACGTGACTCTGGATGATCAGCTGTGAAGTGACATGACTCTGGCTGATCAGCTGTGAGGTGACGTGACTCTGGGTGATCAGCTGAGACATGACGAGACTCATGAAGATCAGCTGTGACTTGACTTGACTCACGATGATCAGCTGTGACTTGACTTGACTCATGAAGATCAACTGTGACTTGACTTGACTCATGACGATCAACTGTGACTTGACTTGACTCATGACGATCAAATGTGACTCGACTTGACTCATGAAGATCAACTGTGACTTGACTTGACTCAGGAAGATCAATGGTGACTTGACTTGACTCAAGATGGGCAGCTGTGACATGACTGGGTGCTGTTGTGTCCGCCATCTTGTGAGCGTGCTCCACTGTCGCCGCCATTTTGTGAGAGTGCTCTAGTGTGGCCGCCATTTTGCGAATGGGCTCCGCTGTCGCCGCCATCATGCGAGCGCGCTCTGGTGCGGCCGCCATTACATGAGCGGGTTGCATCACCGGAGTAGCGATCAATAAACTTGAATATCCCGGAGCGTGTGGTTGACTAAACTCAGCAGCCACCATTACAGGCACAGACGCGGTATCACGTTCTTCCTCCGCGATACCCACAGTACACAAAGAGCCAACAGTCAATAAAGCATAATCCATAAACTGACATAGTGACGAACGCGGACCCTCAAGTATAAGCTTAGACTTTAGAGGTTGATTAATGCCATTACAGAAAAAATCGATCAAAACACAGTCCGGTAAATCAGAGTGATAGGCAATGTCCAGATACTCTTGAATGTAGTCCTCGAGCGAGCGTGTGCCCTGCTCGAGGGCTAATAACAGTCTTGCAGTGTCCATACCTGGCCAATGTCCATATGAGAAGCTGCTGGATCCTTGTGTGGCTGAGTATTCTGTTATGGGGCTGACGAGACGTGAGACGTGTGGATCCATCTGCAAGCTTTTATTCAAGAGATGTGGTATAACAGGCAGGGTCGAACAATGGCAAACAGGTACTGTATATGGTGGGCAAGACACAAGAATAATCCTAGGGCTAGCGTAGGTCAACGATCGGCGAACAGAATCAAAAGGGCGAGACTTAGAGGGATAAATCCAGGAAAACAGGCAAAGATCATAAACCAAGAAAACAGACAGGACAAGACTGGGAAGCTAACGAGGGCTCTGTAAAGTAGCTATCACTGCTTACGATAAGTGCATACAATACTCGGCAGAGAATGGTAGTTTGAGTGAGTGTTATATAGTGAATGTGTGATTGGATACAGCTGTGTGCAATCAGTGCTGTGTGTAATCAGTACAAGAGAGTCAATGTAATGGAAAGGGTGCCCTCTGATGGCAAGCAGACGGAAGTTCAGTTCAAGGTCCCCTCACTGCTCAAAACACAAGAATTTTGTTCAGTGTTGAGCTATACAAGCTCGCAAATCATCTCATTATAACAAACAACGTGTAGATGCAATGTAAATAATATATTAATTAATTACTGCGTAACTTTGTGAGAATGTGACGTTGCGATAGTCATCACGTTGCCAAATAACTTTCCAATACTTCTGAAGTCATATTTTGCTTTTTGCATTAAGTGGTCAGTAACATGCCTAATGTGTGTGAGTTCATCATTTGTGCTGTGGAGTATGTGAATAATGAAGGTAAAAATCAGTGACGCCTCCAGGTGTACGGCTGTACGCACTGTGCGTACCATGAGCGCTCGGACTGACCTGAGATTTGCCCACAAACATTTCAGCAGTTATTATAGGCCTGTGTGTCCCTTATGTCTGTTGACTGAACCAGCCATGCCATTAATTATAATTTTTTTAGTCTTTTGCATGCCAAAGTCAATTTCTGCATAAAAATATTACGCCAAATAGAAGCAGAAAATCGTGCTATATGCACTTTCAATGAGAGCGGGTCAGCCTACAACAATTAATTTGTTGGCTATTTTACAAATTGACAGTGCTAGGGGCACTGTCTCTACAGTGCATTTTGCAAGGAGGTTGTGTATTTCCTCTCGCAGAACTGAGGCATTCCGTTCCCGTATAGTGGACATTAACACACCGTTGAAATGGGGTGGCCTGCAGAAGAACTGAAGCATGTAGCCGTTCTTTATTGATTTCATAACCCACTCTGACACCCCGGCTCATGTTCGCACCGAACAGCAGCAGAAGAGGTGTGCGATCATCCCGCTCGCTGCGCTAAGGAGGAGCGGGAACGTGCAGGAGGGTTCGTGCCGTAGCGCTTTGGCAGGAAGTGGTCAATAGCCTTCGACTGCTCCGTGAACGTCTCTACCGCTGCTCTGAAGAGACCTGAGGGATTCACGGGAGCGTCCAGAAGGGACGTTTTTTCTTTGCTTGGCCCGCCACAGAGAAAGCCTTGCCTGCGAAGTCTGCAGTAGCGCGGCAAGGTTTAGTGGGGAGAGATGCATTGTTTCTCACTCTCCAGTTTGTCGAGGCTGAAGGACAGAGATGGGTAGCGACGGCTTCTTGCACGGGGTGGAGTTTAACATACCTCACTTGGTCAGCGCCATCCACAGAAGACAGGAGGGAGGATCCCGGGTTGTGCACTCGACTGGTGAGCGATGCATTCCATGACTTCGTTATCTCATCGTGCACCTCGGACAAAAAGGGGCCGGGCCTCCGCGGGGTGTCCTTTCGGCCACGATCCGACTGGAGGTACCGCTCGTCCAGACGGCTTCTGGCCGGCTTGGCAGGAGGCACCCACTCCAAACCGAGCTCTTCAACTGCCTTGGACAGGACGCTAAGGAGGTCGACATCACTATGATGGAGGTTCCCCGTGTTGCTGCCGTGGGGCGCAGTGTAACGTTAATCCTGCGGGCTGTTAGACCACTCCTCTCTTGCAGACGCTGCCACCGAAATGGCATCATCCTCCTCTTCAGTGCACTCCATGGCACCGAAGGACACCACATCTTGAGCGATGGGGGAGGGGCGGAGAACAGCGGTCATGGAGCGCACTGGAAGGGGACCTGCAGCAGGGGGGTGGGGAGCGCGTGGGCACTGAGCCGGCGCGAGCTCGTCACCTGATCCACATCGGAAGCTCGCTGCACTTTACTCCTTGGCTCAAAAGAGGCTGCAGAGGAAGAGTGCGGCATAGCTATTTGGGCGAGTTCATCGCCTTGGACGATGGTTACATGGAGCTTGAGAGTCCGGAGGCTCATATCTCCGCAGTGGGGGCAGTCTGACCCCCCAAGGCTATTCTAAGACTGTGTTTTTTTCACAGCTTACACTACGCAGTGTCTTCAATCCTCAGAGGCATTTCTGTTTTTTTTTGGTTTTTTTGATAGAGTAATCCTGTGTTTACATCCCTCTAGTATTTTCTCTCCTCCTACTACAAGTGTGAATCAGGAGGGGCAAAAGAGGCAATAATGTAGGAGTATGTGTTGCTCTTCTTCTGCAGAGGCAGTGTTTTGTTGCACTAATGACGTCAAAATGTGACTAATTCCAAAATGAGCCAGTTTGCAGCTTGCATGGTTTCAATAAAAGCTGCTTTTAGACTAACGAGAAGATTTGAGTTCTGAAACAGGATGTTTTATAGTAAATTGACCTGTTATATGTCAAAAGATCAAGAGGAATTTGATTTCTCAGTTTATGACACATTTAATGATGTTTTATTAACAAGGTTCGGGAGGAGCGCGTCAGATACTTAGCCTAATTAACACAGGTGGAGCAAACTCAATTTAATCAACACCATGGTATAAATACAGCTGACTTACCTCTATCCATTGACTGTTTATCAGCATTCGATTTGCACCTTTTGCCATTATTTCACAGACTCAACTTCTCCCATACAAACGACAAGACCTATACTGGGGATTTTTTCGGTCCTCCAGCCAATCTGCCGGCCCCAGGATCGCGCCTTCTCCACCAGACACCGCCGCCGAGCTCCAGGCTTCATCGCGGCCGCTGCTCTCTGCTCAACCAGCCACACGCTCTCCACGACGCCGAGGCTTAAACCTCGCCTCCACCGGCATCACTTCCAACTTTTTCCCTGGCATCCTTTTATCTTTTGGCTGTGCCTACAATTCCTCCAATCGGAAAGTGGACCGTATTTAAGTCTGAGGCAAACGCTGATTAATTCCGATGCACCGTCCTCGCGATGGGTAAACAAAGCGGATCTGTACGATCTAAGTTATTCGTCTCCCAGCAATCAGCCAACATCTCTCCTAAATCTACTCCAGCAGAGCGGCCAATATTTCGAGCAATGTTTGTAAGGCCCCAAATTCACCTCGCTCGACACCATCATCGCCCCGCAAAAGACCCGGCTCTCCTTAAGTGCTGGGTCACAGCAGCAGGCCTTCAACGAGCATGGGCCGCGCCCCAGATCTCACCGCAGCAAAGCCTCACTCGCTTCCCGCTTCGGCTCAACCTTTCTCCGCGGCTCTTCCGGCCGCAGCGCCGTATGCAGCCGGGCCTCCAGCTCTCATAGCAGACGCTAGCGCGAGGCCGCCTCCGCTAGCGATGCAGGCCGTGTTGCAAATTAATTTTTAGGTAAAGTCGCTAAAAGGCAGGTCGTTTTGTTGCTAAAAGTTGTTAAACGACGTGACAAAAGGATGTTGATGTCATTTTGCTGAGGCGGACAAAGTACTCAACTCCATTACTTAAGTGAAAGTACAGATACAGCTGGTCAAATATTACTCCATTACAAGTAAAAGTTGTAAGGACAGATTTTTACTTAAGTCAAAGTTCAAAAGTACTTGCTTTTAAAAGTACTTAAGTACCAAAAGTAAATTACCTTTTTTATGTCAATGCACTGTTTTATTGTTGTACTTCTGAAGCAACTTAGAATACATTGCACCTGCTGAATACACTGACTAGCTTTTAGTATCTTTTGAAATAAAGAGCTTTTAGAATGTTAAAAACAAAACATAAATAAATAATTATTTAACACCCCTACCCACCCCCACAAAAGCAGGATGGTAGTGATCTCACACAGCTCTGACAGTGTGTGCACGCATCTATGAGTAGCCATTCATCCACATTTGAACAAAGTGGACAGTGAAATCCTGTAAATACAGAGTGATAAGGAAGAGAAAAAAAATAAACCCTGATTTAAAACCCAGCAGCACAACTGTAGCTGTATAACTTTACAACAGCAACACTGCTTTAACAAAAATGCAAAGCAGCAAGACTTATTTGACATCAAAACAATTTTTTTTTTAAATGCTGTCTAATCGCTCTTGCGGTATTTTGATGTCACACACAGAATGGTCTGTGCGCTGCTTCAAGTCCAACACCTATTGTGTTTTATTAGGATATGCACAACAGTTCTTCTGTGGCTTTATAGGTAAAATTTTCA
>JADLZN010007542.1:0-15561 GCA_018155175.1 Sinocyclocheilus anophthalmus
CTGTAGATGCAGCAGACATTTGTTTAAATAAGACTATAATCCGAGTGGAAAACAGCAATCCACCGACACAAAACCTGAAAAAACAAAAAAACAGCAAACTACAGAACCAAACTGAGGGCTATAAATACCAGACCAAATGTGACCCTGGCCCCCACAAAACCAGTCAATAGGTTCAGTTCAAAATTGAGAATGAACTATCTTTCCATTGATGTATGGTTTGTTAGGATCGGACAATATTTGGCTGAGATACAACTATTTGGAAATCTGGAATCTGAGGGTGCACAAAATCAAAATAATGAGAAATCGCCTTTAAAGTTGTCTAAATGAATTTTTTAGCAATGCATATTACTAATCAAATCACTAATTACATTTTGATATATTTACAGTAGGACATTTACAATATCTTCAGAACATGATCTTTACTTATATCCTAATGATTTTTTGGCATAAAATAAATGTATAATTGTGACCCATACAATGTATTGTTGGCTATTGCTACAAATATACCCCAGCGACTTAACACTGCTTTTGTGCTGCAGGCTCACATATGAGGAACTAAACAAGAAACAGCAGGAAATCAAAAACCATGGAAACAGGAAATAGTGAAAACCGAAACAAAGCACAGAATAGAATAAGTACCAGAATAATAGTTTCATAACCAAAAGGAAACTGGTGGCATGTGACAATTATAATTTAGTCACCTAATGAAGATTTACTTATTATTTATTTAAATAAATGAATACATTTAAATATACGTAATCATAAAAAGAACATTTAAAAATGATAATGAAATACATGAGCTAAAATTAAACAAAGATTAGACATGAAACAGACATAAAAAGGAAGAAAGATTGAGAAAGAATAGTTCAGTGCAATCAGTACAGCACACAAACAGTGTTTAATCAGGAAATGCAGTTAAACAGATGTGTTTTGGATTAAAGCTAGTGACCAACAGGACACATCCGACATCCTGCGGGAGGAAGAACAGCTAAACGCCATCTCTCCATGTTTGAAATCAACCCGAACAGACTTGATCCTTGCAGTCTGAGAGCTTTATACTGTATTCAAGCATATCTGCAGGTGTTTTGGTCCAAGGCCGTTATGGGATTTATATACAATTAAAAGCACTTTTCCTGGTTTTGGTCAGGAGCCTGGCATCAGGGTTTTGTATTAGCTGCGACTGTCTAGTAGTCTTGTTGGGAAGGCCAGTGAGAAGTAAGTTGCTGAGATCTATCCTGCTGGTAATGAATGCATGAATATGCTTCTCTAGGCCTTGCGTGGACACAAAGGTGCTGTTTTTTTATAGATGGTAATTTGGTCATTTTTGATGTGGCTTCTGATGTTAAAATCACAGTCCAGGATGACAACACTAAACAAATAAGCACATTTTTAAAGAAAATGTTGGAGTGTCCAGTCAACAGGACGTTTTAAGGTGTTTCATGCAAAGTTTTACTTTCAAAGTTAGACTAATTTCAGAGCCACAGCAGGATTCATTGATCGCCGTTGTAACGTTATGCATTTTATCACTGAAAAATTATGCAAACTTTTTGCATTTCTGAGTAGGAAACAGTTAACTGGGTAGCTAGTTTGGAGGGTTATTTAACCTGTCAACAGTGCTGAGCAGTGCATCTGTGTTACTGACATTCTTGTTTATAACATTTGAAAAGAAGATCTGTAATAGCTTTGTTTTCCACCTCGTAAGTTCTGCTTTTTCTTTTCATGCATTGCACTGCTGTTGTGTTTCTCCATGGTGCCTTATACTTGCCTGTACTTTTACTTTTTTTTTAATTAATTGCTACATTAATTTTAAAGTTAAACTTGTCAAAGACAGCATCAACAGAGTGCTCACATAGATATAGCATTTATGAACAAAACACTAGTGTTCATTCACGTACTGTTGTTTGATTGTGGCTTCTGGTTTCAGTGACATATCAAAGACAACGCAGAAGTGACCAGACAGAGCTACGTCCTTCATAACAGCGTTCGAGACGTTTAGGCCCTTACGGATAAGCAGATCTAATGATGTGGATGGGTTCTTCCACATGCTGGGTGAAATCAAAGGTGCTCAGAATAGATAAGCACATATTTTTGGTGCTATTCGAGTAGCCATTTCATTTCAGTTCATCTTGTCTGACGTAATTCCTGTGTTGCTCTTTGAACTGCTCTGAAACAAGTTGCTTGTTGACACTTTTTGTTTATTGATCTGTTATTGATTATTAGGGTTATCAACATGTAGGCCTATATTAAAGTTGCCAGCAATTACAAAACATTAAAATTCAGTGTTAGTTGCAGACAGAAGCTCTGTAAAGTCATTAAAAAAATGCTTGAGAGTATCTTTGTGGCCTGTCAACAATTAGGAAAAAAAAATCTATAGATATATATATATATATATATAGCAATATCACTCTCTTACTCGAGCGATGCTCTATATCAGCGGCTGTGATTAGGCCAGAGAGTCCAAACTTGCTGATATAGAGCCGGTATCACCGGTAAAGATATGATATTGCGTTTATACACAGTTCGACGGAAATGTGTGTAATTAAAACACGAAACAACTGAGTGCCTATAAAACCCTCTTTTTGTGCAAACTCCTTCCTTCCGCCATTGATTTCAAAGCTCATGTTGACAGGTAAACATATAGTTGCATCTCAATAAATTAGAATGTCATGAAAAGGTTCATTTATTTCAGTAATTCAACTCAAATTCTGAATCTCGTGTATTAAATTATTTCAATGCACACAGACTGAAGTAGTTTTTTTGGTTCTTTTAATTGTGATGATTTTGCTCACATTTCACAAAAACCCACCAAATCACTATCTCAACAAATTAGAATACTTAAAATTCTATCAGCTAATCAACTCGAAACACCTGCAAAGGTTTCCTGAGCCTTCATAATGGTCTCTCAGTTTGGTTCACTAGCTACACAATCATGGGGAAGACTGCTGATCTTACAGTTGTCCAGAAGACAATCATTGACACCCTTCACAAGGAGGGTAAGCCACAAACATTCATTGCCAAAGAAGCTGGCTGTTCACAGAGTGCTGAATCCAAGCATGTTAACAGAAAGTTAAAAAGTGTGGAAGAAAAAGATGCACAAAAACCGAGAGAACCGCAGCCTTATGAGGATTTGTCAAGCAAAATCGATTCAAGAATTTGAGTGAACTTCACAAGGAATGGACTTAGGCTGGGGTCAAGGCATCAAGAGCCGCTACACACAGACGTGTCAAGGAATTTGGGTACAGTTGTCGTATTCCTTTTGTTAAGTCACTCCTGAACCACAGAAAACGTCAGAGGCTTCTTACCTGGGCTGAGGAGAAGAAGAACTAGACTGTTGCCCAGTGGTCCAAAGTCCTCTTTTCAGATGAGAGCAAGTTTTGTATTTCGTTTGGAAACCAAGGTCCTAGAGTCTGGAGGAAGGGTGGAGAAGCTCATAGCCAAGTTGCTTGAAGTCCAGTGTTAAGTTTCCACAGTCTGTGATGATTTGGGTGCAATGTCATCGCTGGTGTTGGTCCATTGTGTTTTTGAAAACCAATATCACTGCACCCGTTTACCAAGAAATTTTGGAGCACCTTATGCTTCCTTCTGCTGACCAGCTTTTTGAAGATGCTGATTTCATTTTCCAGAAGGATTTGGCACCTGCCGACACTGCCAAAAGCACCAATAGTTGGTTAATTGACCATGGTGTTGGTGTGCTTGACTGCCAGCAAACTCACCATACCTGAACCCCATAGAGAATCTATGGGTTATTGTCAAGAGGAAAATGATAAACAAGAGACCAAAAAATGCAGATGAGCTGAAGGCCACTGTCAAAGAAACCGGGTCTTCCATACCACCTCAGCAGTGCCACTAACTGATCACCTCCATGCCACGCTGAGTTGAGGCAGTAATTAAAGCAAAATGAGCTCCTACCAAGTATTGAGTACATGTTCAGTAAATGAACATACTTTCCAGAAGGCCACCAATTCACTAAAAATGTTTTTTATTGTTTGTGATTTATAAGTCTTAGAGTATTCTAATTTGTTGAGATAGTTATTTGGTGGGGTTTTGTTAAATGTGAGCCAAAATCATCACAATTTAAAGAGCTATAGACTTAAACTACTTCAGTCTGTGTGTGTTTAATTTATTTAATACACGAGTTTCACATTTGAGTTGAATTACTGAAATAAATTAACTTTCCACAACATTCTAATTTATTGAGATGCACCTGTACTTCACTTTTAGAATTCGTATCAAGGGCATCTGCTGCTTCAGTTAGGTTATTAGTGAGAAATAATGCGGCAAGACGTGCATCCAAATGAGAGAGAGGCCGCGAAGCTAGACGTTTCTTCTTATAATAACTAACGTACTCTACGATTAGCTCAATGAATAATTAAAACAAAACATAGACCCGGCTAGAACAAGTGTTACAAAATTGTGAAAGGGCGTTCCTGTGGCGATACCAGTACAATATCTCACGGTTCTGAGTTTTGAGAACCAGAACGAACTGTTGTATATATATATATATAGTATATATATATATATAATATATAATATATATATATATATTAATATATATATATATATATATATAGTTAGTACTGCCCCTTTTAGACTTGCACTCTATTCATTTACTAACTGCTTTTTTTCTTAAAAAAAAAAAAAAATTAACTCTAGCTTCTCTATTCTTTTTGTATTCTATCTATTTGTTTTCTTTTTATTTATTATACAATTAACAAAAAGCAAAAAAAAAAGATCTATTCTATAAATTTATATAATAAAAAAAAAACCTTGCTACGTGTACTGCGTTAAGCTGAGATTTGTTATAGCACTTGTATATCATTGCTTTTTTTGTTGATTTTGATTGCTTTTATTGTCCTTGTCTTTGGATAAAAGCTTCTGCTAAATGTCTAAATGTAAATGTACCAAGATACTCAAGAGATGTCCAAGGGAAATCTGTTCTGCACGCACTCATAAAAGAGAAATTTGGAGGGGCTGATTCATTTAAAATTGTTGCACTGCAGCTGTTATCTATTCAAGCTTTATTTAAACACATCAGATCTAAACTGTTTGTAGAGATAAGATCATTGCCTAAAAATGATTGGTTCATAAGTGAATGAATTTTAAAAATAGCTAACGTTACAGTATTTCTTTCTTCTTCACAGCGATGTTGTAGTGACATCTAATAGGTAGCAGCACATGACCAGCTCAAACCAGCTAAGGACCATCTTAAACCAGCTCAAACCAGCAGGACCAGCATAACCAGCCTCACACCAGCATCCCAGCTTCAAAACACACCTAACCAGCATATGCTGTTTTTTTCAACAAAAACGACTGGGCATGCGCACATCAATATAGCATCATTTTTAAACTCACCTTCACCTAACGGTCTGGTCTCGTCTCTCGATAACACTTTGGATCCCGTTCTCCAATCTTCGCCAGTCTTTCTATAATTCCAATCCAAAATGATGAAAACTCAAACTCGAATGGCAGAAGAAATAAAGAAATGATATATAATGAATTTCTTATTTGAGGTCATTTCTGTTTGTAATATGTGATCGTGTATAGTCAACAATAAACTAGACATATTTCCAGTTTGTAGTGTGGATCAATACAACATTTTTTATTTAATAAAAATAATTTATGCTTCTGGCCCTCAAACATCTTAATATGCAAATATGTAGATCAGTGAAATCTACATTTTCCAGGAGCACATGTTCCTGACTTCAATGAACTTCAGCCCTTTTTTGTATTCATAATAGTTGAATATTCTGAAAGGGTTTGTCTACATGCAGGCACATCTTATCTCCACAGCAGTGTCACTCCTGTGATTGATGGACAGACACGAGTTTGTTCAAAAAAACTATTCACCCAAAAATGAAAATTCGCTGAAAATGTACTCACCCTCAGGCCATGTACTAGTTAGGAGTTTGTTTCTTAAACAGAATAGATTTGGAGAAATTGAGCATTACATTATTGGTTTGTCTTAAAACTAGCTAAAGACACTGAAACAAATCAAACACAAAACAACTCAACAATAAAGTCTTTAAATCTCTCTGTGGGCACATTTGTGAAGCAACACCATCACCTAGTGGCTCTCTCTGGACTGGCATTTCATCAGGAATGATTTGTTCAGTATTCAGTGACTTGACTGGTCCTCTCTGATTGGTTTTGCTGGTCAGTTGGACTGTAATTTGCATCTTCACTGAGATGTTTCTTTTATATTGTGGTGCACTTGGGTCTTTGGTGGTCACAACATTTCCCCCTGACAACAGTCCCTTAGGTAAAGAAAATATACTTCCTAATATATGAAATGAGCTATCTTTAAATGACATAACGGTATATTAGAAATTATAAAGAATAATATATTGTGCCCCTGGAGCACAAAACCAGTCATAAGGGTAAATTTTTCGAAATTGAGATGTATGCATCATCTGAAAGTGGAATAAATAAGCTTTCCATTGATGTAATAATTGTTATGATAGTTATGACAGATGAAATCTGGAATCCGAGGGTGCAAAAATTCTAAAAATATTGAGAAAATCATCTTTAAAGTTGTGTGATGAAGTTCTTAGCAATGCATATTATTACTAATCAAAAGTTAAGTTTTTATATTTACGGTAGTAAATTTACAAACTGTTTTCATGGAACATTATCTTTACTTAATATCCTAATGATTTTTTTTGGCATGAAAGAGAAATGTATAATTGTGACCCATACAATGTATTGTTGGCTATTGCTACAAATATCCCCCAGCGACTTAACACTGCTTTTGTGCTGCAGGGACACATACACACATATATTGAATAATACATAAGGAATTGCCGCTTTCATATATTGAAAAATATGTGACAATATATTTACTCATATATCACAATATGTAATTTTATATACACATTTATGTAATACACATTATAATATATAGATGTACATGTGATAAGATATGGTACTGCATGTGTAAAAATACATACTGAATATATATTTACTCATGCAGTATATATTCACATATATGGAAATATATATACATTTTTAAGCTCAACAATAATTTATGCTATACATGTTTTAGATTGTAAAATACAGCTAGTTTACAGTAGCAAAAGCACACCTGCTCATAATAAAGCACTGACTGTGCTGACAAGTGCACCGCCATTGGTTTTTAAATAAAGTAACATATAATTGAACAGTGTTTGGTCAATCGTCTTCCTGAACACAGACTCTACTCTTCTGCACAGACTTACACACACCAGAAGCACTTTACATTTCAAAATAATAACACATTAAACACTTACAGATCTTCCCATATATTAATACTCAGCAAAAAACACGACATACCACTTAATTTGAACATTTTTACTCTCCTTTAACAGTCAGAAGCAAAGCATGCTGGGAACAAGAGATCTGCTGTAACTCATCGCGTGAATGTGTGTATATATGTGTCCGGGACCATCTATGTGCAATATATACTCAATAAAGGATCAAACTTTATCAATATTAGATGCATTTTTTGTCTTCATTTCTAAATATATTTGTATGTATCAATGCATAGCCATATATTTTCAATGCATATTATTATAAGCAATAGTTTCCAATATATGGAAATGTATTATGTAATATATCACATTATATTTTGCATGTAGTTATTTTGCCTTTCAGTGTCTCCCATGTAGCTTCAAACTATGATATTGTGAGAACAATTCATTACCATGACAACTAACAAGGGTAACACTGACAACAAACAGGAGGAGTGAACACAGAACAAAAGGAACATGAAAACTACAAAATATGAGTTCAGCACAAAATGCAGGAAACATGCAACAATGCGTACAAATGCACGCACGAGACTGTAAACTACCCAGTGCCCCGTGTAAGCCCCATAGTCTCTCGTACCGTTGGACAGAATAGACATTACTTACCGTGGGGAAGGACATAGCCACTATTCACAAGCTTTCACTTTTCAGAAATCTTTATTTTTTAAAATATATATCCACTAGAAAGAGCATTTTTACAGCCAAGAACAGCAGGTTTATGCTGGGGAAGCACACCTAAAAATAGGCCACTATGGAGACCATATCCTACCTGTAGGGAAGTGACATGTGGAGGATACACACATGGACTGACCCACAGGACAGTACTACATATGAAATGAAGCTCATTCCACACAGGGAACCACTACATATGGGCACCTAGCCCAGTACAGGGGATGAGCGACCAGGCATGCTGTACTGAGCCCGGCGTTAAGCTTGATGATGGAGGTGAGCACTGTCTGTAAAGACAGGATCTTAAGCTCGACTGACTCAAGAGCCTCAAAGGGAGCTCTCAGCACACAAGAAAGGACCACAGAGAGATCCCAAGAGGGGAAGAGGTGTGGTATTAGAGGATTTAGCCTTCTGGCATCTCTCAGAAACTTGATGATCAGACTGTGACAGTGACATACACTTGTCGGTAGAGGGAGATAAACTCCGCTCCAACCTCTCTCTTGCAAAGCAGAAAGCACAGAGCTGATCAGGCATATCAATTGGTCTTTCTGTTGGGAAGAACACCACTCAGTAAACAGACACCATTTCAAGGCATAAGCTTGCCTGTTAGAGGGAGCTCTGGCTCGAGCGATAAGTACTCCGCGTCCTGTCCAGGAGCCACTCGTGGAGGGTCCAGAAGTTTGGATGTAGGTGCCAGATGGTGGTCCTTCCCTGAGAAGGAAGGTCCTTCCTCTGGGGAATTCACTCGCAGATCCAAGATAGGCTGTAACCCCCACCTTTCTTTTGTACAATGAAGTCTGTGAAGTCAAGACTAACACCATTTTACCCTCTATTTACTGTATATATATAAATCACTTTGATGCTATGCAAATGAAATAATGCAAAACTAATCTATGAAAATTTTATCATATAATCCTTCTTAATCATTCACCTAAAGATCAAATAAATACAATATAACCTAAATTGGAAAAAATGGACTCCACATATGTGACCCTGGAGCACAAGCAGTGTTAAGTCGCTGGGGTATATTTGTAGCAATATCCAAAAATACATTGTATGGGTCAAAATTGTTGATTTTTTTTATGCCAAAATTCATTAGGATATTACGTAAAGATCATTTTCCATGAAGATATTTAGTAAATTTCACACCGTAAATATATTAAAACTTAATTTATGATTAGTAATATGCATTGCTAAGAACTTAGTTTGGACAACTTTAAAGGCGATTTTTTTTTCTTCAATATTTAGATTTTTTTTTGCACCTCAGATTCCAGATTTTAAAATAGTTGTATCCAAATACTGTCAGATCCTAACAAACCATACATCAATGGAAAGCTGATTTATTCAACTTTCAGATGATGTATAAATCTCAATTTAACAAAATTGACCCTTACGACTGGTTTTGTGCTCCAGGGTCACATATATTGCACATAAAAGGACAGTTTATAAGACGACATTTGGAGGAATGGGTTGAATAACAATGAACAAGGTAATTTGTTTAACCAAATAAATGCATGTACAAAATCTTAACTAATATACATGATTTCTAATGTGTTACAATCCGCTAGTGGGCCATGCTGTAACAAAAGTAAGTAGATGTTAAGACACCAACTTTCAGAGTTTAGGAGTAAGTGTACAAAACAACCTCATTTGGTAGCAGATAAACGTGAGAACATCCATTCAAAGAGATAAACAGCACAAATGCTGAGTCACCAACATTCAAGCAAAAAAGTAGTACAAGCTCCTGAGGTGTCCCCTGCATGTGGGGCTGCAGACCACCGGAGCGCACCGCGTGCAGCTTTAGCTCTGATAGAGGATGCATGGATACGTGGGTATGTGAACACATGAATCCAAGCAAGAGATGCACTGATAAACATTTTCACATATAAACTACACTGGCCAATATCAGCAGGGCCGTTTCTAGGCATCGGAGAACTGAGCATCAGCTGGAGGGGGCGCCACATTGTGTTAACATGTTAATGTAGTGACACTGTTTAGTAAAAAATAACCACGTTAAGTACAGCTGAATATTAGTATAGAAAAAGATCATCCAAAAGGTAGGGAAAAGGTGATCCAAAATCAAATATTTCTTGTATATATATTTAAAAAAAAATGAACGATGGCATCAGTGAAATTAAAATTTGTCTAGAACACAAAGAGAAAAAAAATCTCATATGAAATATTTTAAATAATCATATAATTATCCTAATCAAACGCATCAATCATCATCACAACTGTAGTGATGGCCCTGAATATCCGTATTAAGAGAGGTAAAATAAATCTGTTTTAGTCTGCTGTAGACTTGATTACTAATAAACAAGGCTGTTTGCATTGAAACCCCCCAAAATATGCAACGAGTTCATAGCTGTATTTTCTCGGCTCTCTGACATGTAGCAGGTTTCACAAGTAAATGTGCATCTCACTTCCCTCAACCTCACTTACTAATTCTTATGTATGAGCCTCTCCTGACGCAGAGAGATCAGTCTGTTCAGCCACACGCTCTCTGCCTCCTCTTTATCCATGAAGAGCTGCAGGAGAGCGAGAGAGCTGGTTCACTTCAATTCATTTAGACGATTCAATCACAGAGAACGTCACTTCTGTGTCCGTCATAGAGCATCACTACAGGAACAGCCAAACTCATAGAGCTGAGAGAGTGAGAACAGTTTCTTCTCAGACTTGTTGTCAGAGGAATGAACATTTTGTTTTAATACATTGTATTTTTTTTTTTTTGTAACACGTTCAATTTGGAAACATATTCACTATTAACAAGATACGTATTAGCATGCATATTACTAATATATTAGTACTCATAAAACACACACATATATGACTATATTCTATATTTTGTATTTATTTGTTTATTTTTATTGCCATACCAGCATCTATGGCTATTTTAATGGCAAGATCAATATTTAAAAGAGACAAATAGTAGTAACAAAGTAGTGATAAAAAAACAACAACCAACTCGCATTAAAATAATATCAATATGATATACAATTTTTCAGTAGCACTAAAGTTTAAGAATCAGTTCTCACTATTAACTAGTTCTCATTAGCATGCATTACTAGAATATTGGCTGTTTATTAGTACTTATAAAGCAATTATTATTGCCTTATTCTGCATGAGCATATTTTAGATCCTTAATCCACTCCAAACCTAAACTTAAGAACTACCTTACTAACTATTGATAAGCAGCAAATTAAGAGTTTATTGAGGCAAAAGTCATAGTTAATAGTAATAATTGGACTCTAATCTAAAGTGTGAATTATTTTTTATTTCATTGTTGTTTAAAAAAATAAATACCCGGGTAGACTAGAATTCTAAAACAAATAGATAAATCCAGTTTCCCTCAAAGCCTTAACTGTCTTACCAGTTTTAACTTTTATAAAGAATATCTCTTTTGTTTTGAGTCTTTAGTCTTTGCAACTTTAAGGATCTTATCTATTCACGAACAGCTTGTAACACTCCAAAGAGAAAGGAGAACTTGAAATCGCATCATGACCCCTTTAAGCATACAATAGGGTTAAGGGATCTAAAATACACTTTAATACTCTTGAGGGCATTAATATGTGCTTTATAAGTACTAATACACAGTCAATATGTTAGTAATGCTTGCCAATAAGCACTAGTTTAATGGTGAATGTTGTAGCGAATCAATCATGGGGAAATATGAATAGTTAATCATAGCTAGTTATAATTAATTATAAATATTTAGGTTCCGCTGTAGATATTTACTTGACCTCTCAGGGTCAACTGTCTTGTCAATTTTAAGAACGTTAATTTCCTGGTTAAGGGGAATTACTTTCTTACTGTACAATTCTACTCAGAGCTTGTAGCATAAATCTGCATGTTTAAGTGACTCCAGTTATGAGCAAACAATGAACAACGTCAAGTGTGATACAAGTAAGGCTTTATTAACAACATAAACACTTAAACTAGTCCAACAAACTACATAAACACATAAACTGGTCTAAAATACACACACACACACACACACTGGTCTAACTACTACAATAAACACTTAAAACTGGTCTAACTACACATACACACACACATACACATACAGTTTGTATAGGAAAGGGGTAAAGCTTAACGCAGTAGAGAGAAGAGAAATAAGAATATGAAGTTATGGAACCATTTTCATATTCAGCAGATCTACACCTGAGGTATACGTCAGATTCTTAGTTCAAACACCCTTTGTAAAAAGGTGCAAATGATACATAATTAATAAGACTAAGTTTGATACTTAAAAGTCTCGTCTGTCTGAAAGAAAGGCTTAATGCAGTCCGAATCTTAATTTGATCTTTGCTGTAAGAGGTTGGTTTATGAAAACGATCCAGTTTGATTTTTGAAATCTTGTGATTGGAAAAGCAAAGGGCCGAAGTGGCACCCTTAGAGGGTGCAGAGCATTTCTAGCTCATGTCTCATTCTTAGCTTCTGACCGAACCACCGACTGGGGCGGTTCCCTGGAGCCGGGCCTTTAAGGTCGTAGAAGATCTCCGCCTTTCAAGATGGGGTTGTCCAATGAGAAAGGCTGGAATCCAAAGTGGGAGTTTTGAGATATTGGGGAGTTTTATGACTCTTTGTGTGAAAGCATGGGAATTTGCATATGGAATTGAATCGAAATTACTAAAGATTCTCAGGACACTAATATATTGCTTATGTACCAACATATAATATACACTCTCGTTAAGATCATCAGAAGACTAATTCATAGATACTAAACATGGTAGGGTTTATATATATATATATATATATGTATGATGAAGGAATTTGACGTGTTTCGATCATAAGCCGGGGGCGAAAACAGTATAAAATCTCAAAAGACAACATACACGATGACCTGAAGGGTATGTGTGTTCATTCAAAGAAGGGTTTTCCCATGAATTAATTAGAAGAGTGTCCATTTCTACTATGCACTGTGTCTCTTCCTTAAGAAAAGGGCAGTGATTTTCCCTACTTACATTCCAATAGGTCGTAAATGTATCTGGTGTCAGAGTTGATATGGAACCAACCAGGGGGGGCCTGTTGTCGTTGCCGACATCCTGGACCTCCCGTTTATTGAGTGAGGGGACTGGACCGCTTTGTTAATCTAATAATAACTGATTTGTGAAATCAAATGACAAATTGTGTTTTGATTGTCCAGACGCTACAATGTGTTTCCTTAAAGGATACATATCATGAAAAATCTGACTTTTCCAGGTTTTAAGTGCTATAATCAGGTCTCCGTTGCATCTACCAACCAAGGAAACGTGAGAAAGTTTAACCCAGTAACTTTGTTTTTGTAAGCCTTTTTCTGCAAGCGTCTGGAAAACGAGCGCGTCTGATTTCGCTCTTTTGGTTACGTGGCAAAGGGATCTCATTATAATGTTACCGCCCCTTAATCTGTAAGTTTACGCCCACGGCGCCGTCATTTTGATTACTGTTCTGTTTTTGGCTGCACAGATGAGCACAGAACAATATTTAGAGTCCCAGCCTCAGAGACAGTGCAGTGGATTTATTTATTTATTTAATGTATATTGCTGCTGCAACACAGATCTAAAATAAACATGCGATTTATTTCCTAGCTGTTTACCTTCACAGACATAACCATCTGTTTTTGTAACTCGTGTGTGTTTTAAGGTAAACTTGTGTGAATGAGAGCTTAGTTTAGTACTCACATGCTGTGACCGCCGCTTTCTGTCCTTGTGCTTCAGATGTGTGCTCTCAGAAAAACGTATATAAGAAGTTTAAATTTCACAGCGCGATAAACATGATAATCAGAACCAAAACTGATGTTTTTAGCAGGTATGAGCTGTAATGGTGCAGCTTTATTCTGGAAAAGGGGGCGGGGAGCAGGAGCTCATTTGCATTTAAAGAAACATGCCCAAAAAAAAGCGTGTTTCTGCATCCACTCAAAATAGCCATTTTCTAAATGATATAATAAATGATCTGTGGAGTATTTTGAGCTGCAACTCCACAGACACATTCTGGGGCACCAGAGACTTATATTACATACTGTAATATATGTCTCCGTAAGCAACTTTACATCTAATATGCATGCACAATAAACGATTGTACAATTTATTTACGTTACTCGACAGAAAGGTTTTTGCAGGTTTTAATAAAATGTTATTTAATTACTAAATAAGAATATTTCCAGTATGTGCCTCAGGCTTGCAAAGTATTGTCAACTCACTCATCAGAATCTTTGGTATTCCTCGGCAAACTTCGCCACGGCTCATTCGGTCCTCGGCAAACTTCGACAGTTGGTTGAAGAACTCAATCGTTTCTTTTTGATTGGACGGGCTACTTTTCGGCTGTGCTCCTGCGTCAATCAACCGGAACTAAAGTTCGAGGCAGTTCGTTTGTAACCGGCCCCCGGTTACTCCTAAGAACCCGGTTCCAAAATAATATTTGTTCAAGAACCAAACCATCACAGTCTTAACCAAGCTTGGAAATGTTCTTGCCTCCCAGTCAGGGGTGGACTGGATCTCTGGACGTTCTGGCCTCTGGGAATTGTTACTGACTCTGTTTTCCCCGCTCTCCTAATTTTTAGAATAACCATAGAAAAATGCATTTAATGCTAATATTTTTACTTTTGAACGACCTTCACCACGTCTCAAGTCAGTGATCGCTGCAATGTCTGCAGTCACCTCTCTTTACTTAGTTTCTGGCATAATCTGGAAATGGTCATTCAAAGAACAATCGTGAGAAGTAAAATGTAAACTATTCTAAAAAGAAGTGAGAGAGGGGCTAGTCTAGAACAAAATTGGGTAGCGAGGGGGAAATGGTCTCGGTTACGTATCGTAACCCTCGTTCCCTGAAGGAGGGAACGGAGACGTCACGTCGGATAACCGACGAATTGGGATCTCGCTTAGAGGAACCAATCTACTTTGAGTGTAAACTAAACGAGCCAATGCATTTTGGCATGCGATTATTGCATCCAGCTGGTACAGGAGCTGTGGCGACGGGATGTGACGTCTCCATTCCCTCCTTCAGGAAACGAAGGTTACATACGTAACTGAGACATTCCCTTTCAGTCAGTCACTACGAGTCATGTCGTGACCGACAAATTGGGATCCCTACCAAAGGCAAGCTACCTCCCCTTCCAGTGTCCCGTGGGCAATCACGGCCCTACTTTTTGGCAAGGCCATTGGCTGCCACAATAGTACCACTACTGCTACTAATGGCACTACCACCGAGTAGACCTGGCATAACCCTGGGTAAACGCACCCTTCTACTGTGGCAAAGGTAAAACCCCGTTTTACGGAAGCTCGAACCTTCCCGAAAGAAGGTTTCGGAGCAATACACATAGGGACATCCCTTAGGTGCATATGGAAGACTGGAGGTGATTGAACCCTCTTGGAATGGCATAAGTCTGCCGGGGAAACACGGGCTCAAGGTTATACCGTGGACTTTACACATATGGGATCCACTTAGGTCTCTACATATGGAACCCATCCCTCTACCGGTTCTCAAGGATTCATAGAGTGAGGACCTGGCACCAGATGTTCCGCCACATCTTGCTGCCGAGGGGACGGAGGAGCTCAATAGGGTCTACTATATGGACTCTCTGGATTGGTTTTTGCAAGCCGACCCGAAGCCAGGGCCCCTCAGTACTTCTACC
>JADLZN010007543.1:0-21370 GCA_018155175.1 Sinocyclocheilus anophthalmus
ATGCATAAATACATTAAAAATATATATTTTCAATAGTATTTTTGCTTGACACACAGGCTGAACCCATACTTTTACTGACTGGAGAAATTATTGTGGGTTACTATTTTGTTTTGTTTGTAGCCTACATAACATAAAATATGGGGCATATTTTTTTTAAAGAGATAAACATTACAATATGTCACAATAAACATTAAGGTCTTCATAGGTGTCTTTGTTTATAGTAAGTAAATATTGACTAGCAAAATGTTTTAACAAAAGCACAGTAAACTCGTTTATTCTTTTCCAAAGCCCATATTTACAAAATATAGACTGCTGGGAATCCATAATCTGGTCTCATGAAACCAAACCATTCATTTTGGATCTAGCAGCATCTGAAATGCTATGGCGCTGCTAGAGGAGGAGAAGCGCCTGGTTCCCTCAGTGAAGTTCGGTGTAGTAAAGCTCTCATACAGGGATGCATGAGTGCTGAAGTGTGAGGGAGTGATGCTTAATCAATGCTGTCATCAATTCACACACCGCTGTGTGATGTAATACAAAAACCTGAAACTGAAGATGCTACCCTCTTCTCATTCCCTGCATTGTTGGGTGCTTTTTCATCACAATGACTACAGTATATACATTCCCCCGAAATGTAAAAGCTTTTGTGGACAAGTGTTAACACTCTTGAGCACTTGTGGGGGATCTGACAATTAAATAGAGAGTGGATTTAAGTCAGTTATCTTTCAGGAGATAAACAGGATAGATGATGAGACAGTTTGTCAAAAACTTGTAAAGAAAGGTCAGAGTTGTAAAATTACAGAGGACATATTAAGTATGAGAAAACTGTATAATATAAATATATCAATAACAACATACAGTGGGGCAAAAAAGTATTTAGTCAGCCACCAATTGTGCAAGTTCTACCACTTGATTTTTTTTTTTTTTTTTTTAAAAAGATGAGAGATGCCTGTAAATTTTAATCATAGGTATCATCCAACTATGAGAGACAAACTGAGAGAAAAAAATCCAGAAAATCACATTGTAATATTTTTAAAGAATTAATTGGTAAATTCTCGGTAAAATAAGTATTTGGTCACCTACAAACAAGCAAGATTTCTGGCTCTCACAGACCTGTAACTTCTTCTTTAAGAGGTTCCTCTGTCCTCCACTCGTTACCTGTATTAATGGCATCTGTTTGAACTCATTATCAGTATAAAAGACACCTGTCCACAACCTCAAACAATCACACTCCAAACTCCACCATGGCCAAAACCAAAGAGCTCTCAAAGGACACCAGAAACAAAATTGTAAACCTGCACCAGGCTGGGAAGACTGAAACTGCAATAGGTAAGCAGCTTGGTGTGAAAAAATCAACTGTGGGAGCAATTATTAGAAAATGGAAAGACATACAAGACCACTGATAATCTCCCTCGATCTGGGGCTCCACGCAAGATCTCACCCCGGGGGGTCAAAATGAGCACAAGAACTGTGAGCAAAAATCCCAAAACCACACGGGGGGACCTAGTGAATGACCTGCAGAGAGCTGGGACCAAAGTAAGAAAGGCTACCATCAGTAACACACTGTGCCGCCAGGGACTCAAATCCTGCAGTGCCGGACGTGTCCCCCTGCTTAAGCCAGTACATTTCCAGGCCCGTCTGAAGTTTGCTAGAGAGCATTGGGATGATCCAGAAGAGGATTAGGAGAATGTCATATGGTCAGATAAAAACCAAAATAGAACTTTTTGGTAAAAAACTCAACTTGTCGCTTTTGGAGGAGAAAGAATGCTGAGTTGCATCCAAAGAACAACATACCTACTGTGAAGCATGGGGTGGAAACATCATGCTTTGGGGTTGTTTTTCTGCAAAGGGACCAGGATGACTGATTCGTGTAAACGAAAGAATGAATGGGGCCATGTATCGTGAGATTTTGAGTGAAAACCTCCTTCCATCAGCAAGGGCATTGAAGAGGAAACGTGGCTGGGTCTTTCAGCATGAAAATGATCCCAAACACACCACCCGGGCAACAAAGGAGTGGCTTCGTAAGAAGCATTTCAAGGTCATGGAGGTGGCCTAGCCAGTCTCCTGATCTCAACCCCATAGAAAATCTTTGTAGGGAGTTGAAAATCCATGTTGCCCAGAGACAGCCCCACAACATTACTGCTCTAGAGGAGATCTGCAGGGAGGATGGGCCAAAATACCAGCCACAGTGTGTGAAAACCTTGTGAAGACACAGAAAACGTTTGACCTCTGTCATTAACAACAAAGGGTATATAACAAAGTATTGAGATGAAATTGTGTTATTGACCACAAATACTTATTTTCCACCATAATTTACCAATTAATTCTTTAAAAATCTTACAATGTGATTTTTCTGGATTTTTTTTTTTCTCATTTGGTCTCTCATAGTTGAGGTATACCTATACCTATGATGAAAATTACAGGCCTATCTCATCTTTTTAAGTGGGAGAACTTGTACAATTGGTGGCTGACTAAATTTTTTAAAACCCCTTTTGTTCCCCACTGGTACATTTAATTTCAATTTGCATCTTTCCATGAATTGTATGAGCATAAGAAAACAATGTTTGCATGCTCAGAGGGGAGTACGTATTCTTTTCTGGTATATGTAGTTCCGGGTATACACAGACAGCAGTTCGCTTTACAAGCTCAGTATGTTGTCAGGAGTATTTTGTATCTGAAATTTTTTGACTCTCAAAGTGACGGTGCCCGTTGACTTGCATATTATGAATCACCAAGGACCATAAATAATCTTTAGTGTTCAGCTGAGGAAAGTCACCTGTATCTTCAATGTCTTGAGGGTAATTAAACTAACAGCACATTTTAATTATTTATTTAGGTGACATTTTTTTTAGCCCTGTTTTCCAATGTTAGCCCATCCCTAACCCCACCCTCAATGTGGGAACCCAGGACCCGTTATCATGTTGTCATTATTCGCAATAAAACTCATGGGAACACAGCGGCTTTGGGAACATTTGTGACCTTGGAGCACAAAACCAGTCTTAAGTCGCGCATGTATATTTGTAGCAATAGCCAACAAAAACTTTGTATGGGTCAAAATGATCAATTTTTCTTTTATGCCAAAAATCATTATTGTATTAAATAAAGATTATGTTCCATGAAGATATTTTGTAAATTTCCTACATTCATTAAATATCCTTTCCCAAATACATCAAAACTTAATTTTTGATTAGTAATATGCATTGCTAAGAACTTCATTTAGACAATTTTCTCATATTTGGATGTTTTTTGCACCCTTCAGATGCCAGATTGTAAGTTGTATTCCGGCCACAACATACATCACTGGACAACTAATTATTCAGCTTTCAGATTGATCAATCTTCATAAAAAAAAAACAAGACCCTTATGGACTGGTTGGGTGGTCCAGGGTCACATTTATAAGGTATTTCAGGTCATTCAATGCTCATTTTGAATTGACAGGAAAGCAAGTTCCCTTATCACCTTTAATTTTACTTTAATGCACTATAAGATGAATAAAGAAAGTGTCCTGATGGGGTCATATGTCTGGAATACTCTGCAGAACCAAACTGACAGAGCATGCCTGCCACAGTCCTGCAAATTTGATCAGTTATGATTAATGATTGATGAATCAACTATCTCTTTAAAAATGGCATATTGTCTCTTTGCCAGTGTACTGCTGTATGACATTTTTGTTAACCTTGCAGGCACTTCTCTTCAGGCTCTGAATAGATTTCTTGTCCTCGTTTAATTGTTTCTGCGCACATACACGAAGTAACACGGCAGTCCACACGTGTTTCAGCGTCCACACCCGAAGTGCGTGCTGGAGCTCACGAACTTCAGCCGAACTTTGACGACTAACGGGCTGAACGCTTCAACTCACAATGGTTTACTGCCGTCTTGTTCTGTGCCTTTAGAAGAACGCGTTATCTTACCGTAATATCATTGATGAGGATTCAGAGTCTCCGCGACGTTAATGTTTGCGCAAGCTTAAGTATCCTACTAGTGTGCTACTTCACCGTGAGCAACAAACACACGTAGAACAATGCTTTTAGAGAGAATACCTCCGAGAATATGCTCTTTATTCATGCTCGAGGTAAGTGTTGTGTAGTATGGAGCACAAATTGTACGCGTGCTTTTATGGGTGTTAAGCACATATTCACATTTAAAAGGGACGATTATTAGAAAAAACGTGTAAAATATAAAGCATTTATATATGAACATACAGATGCAAACATCTGTCTTTGAGTTGAGGGGTCTTGCATAAGGATATGAGGGAAGTGTATTTTAAGTGAGGAGCTGAGTTCCTCACTTTGTCCGTCCAGGCCGCGCTGAGGCAGGCCCACTCCTCCTCGGTTCGGCCGCAGCCGGTGCCTCCGCTGCTCCAGACGCTGCAGCGCTACCTGACGGCCCTGGAGCCGCTCCTGCCGCCGGAGGAGCTGGAGCACACCCGCGGGATCGTGCAGAAGTTCGGCTGCCCTGGAGGTCTGGGCGAAAACCTGCAAAGAGAACTGATTAAGAGAGCAAAGCACTCACACAACTGGGTGAGAACAACACTAACAATATAACATTTCAATATCATGATTTATTTGTTTAGATTTTAGTACTGTGGTACTTTTTTGTTTAAATTAGCCTAAAAAAAGAAAAAGTTTTTCAAATCAAATTTGCCTTGATCTTTTGGCATATAAGAGGTATTTGTACCATTAAAACATCCTGCAAGTTTCATAGCTTAAAACCTCCTTCTCATTACAAACAACGATTTTAGGGGAGTGTTACTATATCAAGGGCTGTGCAATATATCGAAATATCGCAATATGCATATCGCTACAGCTTGCAATATTTGGGGCCATGAACAAAAGACAAAGAGAAAATCACTCACTGCTCTTACCTAAATAACTTTTGTAGCTTAAATAAGAATCAGTGCATATTGAATTAAAATATGAAATACTAAGCAGTGTTTTATTTTTTATTTTTATTATTCAGTTCCTAAACTCATGTTAAAATGACATATTTATGTAATGCTTGAGTAAAACACTACCGTTCACTTTCAGAAGTTGTTGTAGGGGTGCTTTCTTATTAGAATCAGAATCAGAATGAACTTTATTTACCACTTAATTGTGTGCAAACACAAGGAATTTGTTGTGGTTTTACAGGAACTCTTGATGCATACATACATACAAATAACCATATATATTATATGACACAAGATAGTTATAGAAGTTCACAGAACTGACTCGGCAACAGCTGAGTAAAACTGTTTCATCTGAGCATGTGGCACTTTAAGCATCATCGTATCATATCGCATTATTTAATGAATGATCGCATATTGCATTTTTCTTCAATATCGCACAGCCCTAATGTCAACGATTCGATTCAATTTGATATCCCGATGCATCACAATTATATCAAATATGTTTTGTTATTTTTATTAAATTATATAACCAGGCTACTTTTAAAAATAATTGCAAATTAATAATAAATCAAAACAATTGTTAAGAATTTAACCAAATAAATATAGCTTCAAAACTTACAAGCAAATATAAAGTAATAAAGGGGGAAAAAGACAATCACAAGTGATAAACAAAAAGTACTTTCAATATCTGAGAGTGCTTTAAGTATCTGAAAGTTTACAACAAACTTTTTTTTTGCCTGTTTGATTAGTACTGGTGCCATCTAGACAGTGGCAGCTTTAAGAGGCTGATCACCTAATGCCCCAGATCTATTTCCACATATCAGATGTTTTGTCCTGTTCTGAAAACATAACTGACTGTTTACACATTAATTTCGAATCATATAAGTATTCGGAGATGCAAGTGTGTTTAACCGCAGCCGCTAGCTTCAGGACAAACAAACACAAAGCGCTGTGAAAGTCTGTCAGTACTTGAGTACATACTGCATTTCAAACGGCAGAGATGAAAGCATGTCTAAAGTAAAACTCTGAAATAACGGCAGGTGGAAGCACTGTCAAGCAATACACACGTGTCTCACAGCGCGTGCTCTGTGCAGTGAAGCTCGCCGCGATTCTCTCTAGCGCACACACTAAGCTTGTTTTTTTCCAAAATGTGCCCAGATCTCGGATTTAAAAATAGTGGGTGCATTTTGTAATATTCAGGACAAGCACGTATGCGCAGTACCACCGCTCCCTATACGCATTTTGCGTAGGGCAGCAACTCCCAGGGGGGCACCGCACCATCCCAGATAGTTGCTAAAAATTAAAATAAAATAAAAAAACAGTGACGCGCCATTCCCGCACCTGCGACCGATCGAATGCAAATGATCATAATTGATGTACAACTATGCCCGTGAAAAGAAATCAGCATTCCATCGCCGAGAGAAAAAAAAAAAACACAGAGTAAAAAACTTTTTGGGCTGTTGACGTTAATAACGTGTTTTATTGTCGGAAATAATTTCACCACCACCAACGCATCTAACATTATCTCTGAGTTTCCATGTTCCATTACGAAAATTAGCCGTGGTTTTAAAACGAATAAGATCAAAAAGCATCGTTCTTGTAGCCATGGTGGTAACAGCAAATTAACCATGGTTTACTTCAAATAATAATTTACAAAGACATATTCAGATAATATATATTTTTTTGTGGTAATAAAAATAGATATAAGTTAACAATAGCCTTTAAAATGACTTAAATGCATTATATAAAAACAATGAGGCAATAATGATTGGTTAATTAATAATTATATGGTTTCATGGAATAACACTGTTAAAATGCCTGCAAAGGGAGCCAAAGGCCATGTAATTGCTGCTGCTACACTTACAGGACTATCAAATCCTTGTTTAATAGGCTATTGACCAAACATTTAATTCAAATATCCACTTCTTTATTAATTCAATCTTTAATTTTTGGCCACCTTTTTTGCTATGGATGACACTTACAAAAAATGAACCATGGTTTTATCATAGTAAAACTGCTTAATTTTCTTTTGCGTAATTTCTGAATGCTTGAGACTATAAAATCAATCAGACAACTGTATAAAATAATAGCAATAGGTAACTGTCTGAGCTACAATTGTAATTTGTAAATAATAAAAATTAATCATTTATTAGATTTTATTAAAGTTCTATATTAACCCTTACAGTAGATGTTTTTTTTTTACTTCCATAATATTTGAGGGAGGAGGGCACAACAACACAGTCCTGCTTAGGTCACCCATGTGCCCTGTGTATGCGAATGACGTCAGTAGGCTATTATCAATTATGGTCTATTACAGCATCGATGCAGAATCGTCCACATCCGATGATGCAACGATTAATTTCAACACCACTGTTATTTAATCAAGCTCCAAAACGGCTCGTTTTGGATCCGAGGGGCAAGGGGACATCACGGGGGCACAAACATTTGCATAAACACCGCCTCCAGAACAAGACATCGACTAATAGTCTTCTTCTCAGCATAGGCTACTGGCATTCAGTCGGCTGACACTTGATTGCGCTGAATGCGAGTGTGGTTTAAACGGCTCGTTCGCGTCTTTGTACAGATATCAGAAGGGTCACAGCGTAAGGAACAAGCGGATAGCTTATTTTTAAATAGCATCCCGGATCGTGTCAGAGGATTGATCGGAGCATTTTGCTTTGTAAAAGAGGCACAGCGTCATTCAGAGTTCACAAAGAAACATTTGTTGAAAGATGAAGCGAAACTAGATCTGACTGCAGCTGCATCACAAACTGTAAGTAAATGTGTGATTTCATAATGCTCAAAACACACATGCAGTAGCGAGGGGGCATTGATACTGTTTCCTGTTAGCCAATCATATTGGCTGATTCATGACAAGCCTTAAAGGGCCTGCCCCCTTAAAACAGCTCCTTTTAGAGAGGTTCAGAATGAGCGTTGAACATACTCATTTTTCCACATATTTATTTATTTATTTTTGTGTGTTGTGTGTAAAAGAACTTTATTGCATTATAAGTAAACATCAAGGAACATATTAAAATAATAAAAAAATCTGTGTCATGACCCCTTTAAACTGTGCATCCTCATCGTCTTTCCTTGGGTCTTACCTTCTCCATTTTAGGAGGATGCAAGGATGATGGAATTATAAGAAGAGTAGTATTTGTAAAAGAATGTTTGTCTCTCAAAACCTAATGAACCGCCTCGTTTTTGGCATCATAGTTGTGTGCAGCAGTTTTCACTCTGATTGTGCATGTTTATTTTAGGCGCACTAGTAGGCTGGTGTGTTTAGCTTGATCTGGAGTATTTTGAGAGTATGTGTGTGTCTTGACTTTTTGCAGATTTCAGATTGGTGGGTGCAGTGGGCGTACCTGGAGTGCAGGCAGCCCTTGGCAGTGCATTCGAACCCTGCCATCTCTTTGCCCAAACGTGACTTCACTGACTGGAGAGGCCAACTAGTGTATGTGACAGCCAGAATCAACACACACTCAAACACCCTTACAGACTTAAATGTCATCTTCAGTGATCTCAACTTTCCCTTCGGTTGGTTCAGATAATTGGTTGCACAGTAACATCAAAGCATTAAACAAGCTGTTTCATCTGATATGCTCTTTTATCTGCGTGTTTAATCTACATTTGCATAATGTCTATATGTCTACATTGTTTCTTGTGCAGGTTTGCATCAAAGCTAATTGCAGGAGTGCTGGACTTCAAAGCTCAGGTGGACAGGTCTGGGCGATATTTACACACCGTGGCAGATTTACCTATTTATGTCCGAGCACCTGTGCTAATTTGTGTTTCAGTCGACCAGTGCCAAACACTGGATCTTAATATCATGATATTATTTCTAAATATATCATACTGTTGCTGTCTGTAGCTCAGCGTGACTCTTTATCTCTTTTTTCCCCCTTGATTTCTGTCCACATGTCCTCTCTTGCTCATCCAGTGGAAGGCTGGGGGTAGAGTACATGCGCGGACAGCCGTTATGTATGGAATTGTTTCCTCAGTTGTTCTCCTCCTGTCGAATCCCTGGACCCAAACATGACCATGTGATTCACTATGGACGTCCACGCCGTGGCCCAGCTCACATTACAGTGGTCAGGAACTACCAGGTAACTTAGATTATCTATTTTGATCATATCATCTTACTAGGTAAAGTCATGATTCTACAACTCAGCAAAAAATCATAATGACGAAACAGATCTGTTAAACTACCCAGTGCATATGTGTTTGCGCTCTGAAGAACATCAAAAGGTTTCTATTAACAATTTTTATATTACTTTTACATTTATTCATTTAGCAGATGCATTTATCCAAAGAGACTTACAAATGAGAACAATAAAAGCAATCAAAACCAACAAAAAGAGCAATGATATGCAAGTGCTATGACAAGTCTCTGTTAGCTTAACGCAGTACACGTAGCAATATATATAAAGATGGCTTTTTGCAGCGTTCAGCGATGTCGCCAGCCACAGACATATCTATCTTGAACGCATTTTCGCCCACATTAAATGTTTTTCGTGTACGTACACACTGCAAAGTTTCGGGAACAACATCTGCATATTTATGCGGGATTCACACTCGAAAGAGCAATGGATGGGACAAAAAATATGCATGAAAATGTATGTGCATTGAGGCTATAGAATACACTCACTGATTTCTGAAGCACCCTTAGTAGCCTATTTCTGGAACAGGGCCTGGATAAAACTGTGTTTGAGCAGTTTTTTTTATTATCAGTAGCTCATATTTAGGCAGTCGCATGGATTCTTATGTGGAAGTAGGCTTAAAGTTGTAACAATGAGCGGGATATTTGTTAATTTCCTCCGGGGAGGTTGGGCAGAAACAATTCGGCACCTATGGTTCTTGTAATAAATCAGGTTATATACACATTATAATTCTACGAGTATACAGTTTCTTTAAAACAAACAAACTTATATATCTTAGAGATTATTCAGTGGTTGTGTGTAGTTTTTCCAGCTGGATGTGTACAACAGTGATGGGACACCATTGACAGAAAGTCAGATCCATGCTCAGCTGTTGCGGATCCGCTCTCAATCGTGGAAAACCGATAAGCAACCGATGGGGATTTTGACCAGCGAGCATCGTCTGTGTTACTTGCTGTTTCTTGTAATTGCGACTTTTGCCCTTTCTGAGTGATGTTTTACACTCATGGTGTGTGTGTGTGTGTGTGGGTGTGTTGTGTGGTGTGTGTGTGTGTGTGCGCTCGTTTTTGTGACAAATGAGGACAAAGATATGACAGGTATTACAAGGAGAAGGTAACTTTTCAGGACATTACCCCATGTCCCACTTTTCAAAACGCTTATAAATCACACAGAAGGGAGTGTATTGAAAATCTGAAATAGCAGAACGTCTCCTGTGAGGGGTAGGTTTAGGGATAGGTTTGGTGTAGAGCAATAGAATATACAGTCTGTACCGTATAAAAACCATTACGCCTATGGAGAGTCCCCACATCAAAAAACCAAAACTTTGTGTGTGTGTGTGTGTGTGTGTATGAATTAAAACTAAAAATATATGCTGTTCCAGTTAAACAGACTCTTAGCAAGCGAGATGTCTGGGGTTAATGGGTCCATGAGTGATTCATATGTGTTTTCTAAGAGTGAGGGACTCTTTCAGATTAGCGTGTGTGAGTCGGAGCTTAATATGCTAATGTATTCTCACAGCTACTTCGGCATTGAGGCCTGAAAACACAAAATGAGCATCATGTTGATTGCAGGCGGATCGAGTTTCAGCGGTTCAGCAGATTGATGATGTGTGAGTAGAGTCAGCATCACTACCTGTGACAGACTAGTACCAGGTACTAAAGGGTTAAAAGTGTGATGCTTCTATTGCAAGGCTGTAGGTTTGATCGTGGCATTGGTGGGGGCATTACGGCAGACAACAGACATTTAATTGTTTAATCAAAATTATTGCTAGAGACAATTTAGCAGTCGCTGGATATTTTAGGGACATGGCTAATAAACCTACAGACTTTGTTTTGTTGGTAAGATGATGATGGAATTTTAATATTTGGCATTCTGTTAATTAATAATTGAACCAAGGCAGGTTGTTTGGTGCATGTTAGCACGTCACGCGTTAAAAAGTTTGATTTTTAATGTTTTTTCTGTATGTTGCCATGGAGTTTCCAATTTACGCCCAATCAATTTTGTTTAAAACAATAAATGAACCAATATTATTAATTTCTACAAAACAATTTTTTTTAAAGTTATGAGTGGAGCTGAGCGTGAAGCATCATGAAGGTTTATCACATGTTCCTCCTTCACTAGTGTTTTAAAGCATCCCATGATGCACCTCATGAAGTTGGACGATGAATGTCCAGAGTGACAGAGAAAAAGCTCAAATGTAAGAGTTTTCATTTGTGTTCATCACTTTACTATAATTATGAAATGAGCAAAATAGTAGATGTTTAAACTTTGCCATGTTGTCAAAGTGAGCCCAAGTCTTTGCTTACCTTATTTTCATGTACTTTTATGTTAAAAAGAAATCCTACTTGAAAAGTTCTTACTCAGTGTAAACATCTAAACAATCTTAAATCAAGACACATTTGCTTGCGAGGCGAAATGACACAAAAACAATTTGAAGACAAAATTGTAAGTTTTTGTGTAAAACAAGAAAACAAATCTGCCATTGTGCTAATAAAAATACACTTTTTTTTTTTAATTAAGTTTCTTTTTTTAAACCCTTATTTCTTTCTTTCTGTTTTCAGTATTACAATAACTACAACTAAATAAACTAAAACTGACTTAATAAAATGTACGGCTTCTTTTTAAAAAGAGATCAAAGAAAAGAAAAAAAAATTTGTGAAAATGTTTTTAGAACTATTACTAAAGTACAAAATTTAAAAAGAACAAAGAAAATATAAAAAGCAAAATGGTTAACAAAAACTATAATCACTAATACTATAAATAATAATAATCAATAGAAAATAGTCTCCACATTTTATTAGGTCCTCTCTTCATTGGACTTTTTAAAAGTTACCCTACTCATATATTTTAATTCTTCACTTGGAAAATCATGAAAGTTGCTTGTGCGTGTTAAGACTTGGTTCCCTGTATTATACTGTTTGTATTCTGTGTGTATATATATATATATATTATAATATACACCCACCACATCAGTAATATACAGAGTATATGAAAAACCTTTCATGTAGTTCATATATCATCAAAAGCACATATTCACACACACATGCATATGCATGTGTATATACATATATATATTCTTTTAATTTTCAAACATATATTTTTTATAAAACAACTTTATATCTTAAGTCATTTTGCTTCTCAAATAAATTTATCTTGATTCAAGAATGTTTACGGAGAACAAGACAATAAATGGATGAAAGCATACCTTTTTTGGCAGTCTTGTGGACAATTAATGCAACATCCAGCAAAGAAGCAGCTCAAATGTAAGTCCGGTTTTCATGGTGTCCACATTTATATCATCTCTTCACAGTGCCACGCACCTATTAGTAATTTTTCACCAACTTTTTTACTATTCTAACACACAAAAATTAGAATTTTTATTTTTTTTTGTCAAACTACTCCAATACTCTTTATTTTGCAACTTAGAACAATCCTTTTTACAGTGTCATTTTAGTAATGTTACCCTATTTTCTTGCATTGCATTTGAATCAGCTCACCAAATTCCATTTATGTGAGTTTTCATCAATTTTTTACTATCTTACACATGCAAAACTGAAATAGTATTTTTTGTAAAACATACTCCAATGCAACTTTGAAAAATCAAATGCAAAATATCAACTATGCGATCAAAATGCCCATGTGTGTGAGTTTTCATGTACTATTGCAAACACGTAAAAAATAGCAGCAGTAAAGCCAGCAATAACATGCACATTTTTGCACGCATTCTAAATCTGCAGTATGTGAAATATTCTGTATATTTGTAAACCGTGAGCATGCACGTTTCAACAAACAGCCTCAAGAGCCCTATTTGGTAGAAGAGAGCGGCGCTGTGAGCGACGGAAAACCTTGGTTTCAGGGTGTTTTCGAGTTTCGGCACGCCGGATTAAGGCATGAATTTACATTTGTTCAATTAAGTCAGTCTAAGTGGATCCTATGAAGCATGATAAACTAATACCAGATGTCTCCGACAACAAATATGTAAGCAATTGAGAGATGTTTGCAGCAGCGGCGCAGATAATTACCGCGATTACCCCGTTAAAGCTTGAATTTGTTTGTCATATAGGCTTTCACAGATGGCATTGTGTTGGTTTAAGGCTAAACATTTGAAGACCCTCCATTCATCACCTTCATGGCTTCCCTTTAGTGCCTTTCTGCTGCTAAACAAGGGCTTGTTCTGTTCCAGCAAACACTCCAAACACATCTTCCTGGTTTTATTTAAGGCGCCCATTCATCTCCGTTGGGGGAAAATATGCATGCGTTTATGTGATCTGTATGATTACCATCACAATATGCCTTTGCCGGGGATGTTCGTCGGAGGGCAAATGAGATGGGCACTTTTTTGAAGCTCTTTGAAAGTTGGAGCTGGCGCTGTGTGCCTTCTCCTCATTGTTCGGGACTCTCGGCTTGGCTCGCTTGGTATTCCTCTCACAGACGGGCCTAAACTTTGGCCTGAGAGATGTGCTTCAGGAATTCAGCCTGCTGCCAGTCCAATTCACTCACTAGTCAGCTTTCCAACTCAATTTCTTTCTCTCTCCGCCTTTGTCTTTGCTAATTCTCTCTCTTTCTCCTCCTCTGCGTCTCTTTTCTCCTGTTTGTCCTGTTTCATGCTGCTCACTTTCAATGCCTTCTTTAGGAACAGGTTTGTTTGTTAAAACTGAAAGAAAAGAAACGGTGTAGAAATCATTTTCACTGAGAAACAATTTGACTTTTCACAATTTTTACAATTTCACTTGTAAAACAATTTGAATGTGAAATATGTGAATCAACTTTACAATGAAAAAACTTGGTGTAGGATTTACTTTAAATAATTTGTACAGTTTTTGAGTTAATATCACAAATAATTACAAAGAAACGGCAAGTAATGCATTGAATTAAATGCAAAATTTTGAAATAGAAAAAACTAAATGTTATTTTTTCTTGTAAAACATACTCTTTATATTTATTTACAACTTTGAAAAATCATAACTTTAATGATATTTACAACTTTGAAAATCAAATACAAAAATATGTGAATCAATACACTGAAAAACATTTGTTGTAGGATTTACTTCGAAACCATTTTCAATCAGAAAATACTAGTTAATTTCACAAATAATGTAATGCATCAAATTAAACATGAAATTTTGAAGCACTGAAATTGTATTTTCTTGTAAAATGCGTTCTAATAATATTTATTTACAACTTTTACAGTGTAGTTTATTTATTGTGAAACTTTTTTCTGCTATTGTTGCAAAATATATGAATCACTTTTCCCCTTAAAAAAAAACGATTAACTTTACTTTACAATCATTTTTCACTCATGAATGCTAGAATAATTTCTAAATATACAAAGAACAGGAAATTAACATATTGAATCAAACGTGAAATTTTACTGAAATTTTATTTTCTTGTAAAATGTACTCCAATATTTTTTTGTTTTATTTGCAACTTTTAAAAATGTTTATTTAATAATGGTTTCTTTAATGTTAAAAAAAATTCTGATATTGTTTCATAATCAGCTATTATCAGGTATTTACTTAAAAATGCAATTTCACACAGAAGCTGATAGTTAATTTCACAAATAATTACAAAGAAATACCAAGTCGAATTAAATGCAGATTTTTGAAGTAGAAAGACTGAAAATAATATTTTCTTGTAAAATCAACTTTTTCCAAACTTTGAATTTAAAATGTAAGGTTGATTTTCCTGAAATGTTTGATCATCCTGACAACAGCAGCATTGGCTCCACCAATGGCACAAGTTTGAATTTTGCTGGGAAACCATTGCCTAGCAACCTCTCGGAACACCCTAGCAACCAAAGAACTGTAAAAATGTAGTTTTTAATGTTCCCCTGAACATTTTTTGCTGCACAGACTGACAAACGTGTCAAAAAAAGTGCTTGTGTTTCATTCATCATCAACTTTCAGATTCAGCTGACGTCTGTCACCTGTGTTCTCCTACAAGAGCCCTTTCACATCCACGCCGCAGCTGCTTTCTGTATTCGTCAGCGCTGATTTGTTCTCTCGCCGCGTCACTTCTCTCAGGTGCTTCTCGTCACACTTCTGCATATTTGCCTCTGTTGGTAAATTAAAACTTCATCCATATTTATTCAGCTTGACGCTTCACTTCAGTATGATTGATGTCTGGCCATTTCTGTGACTGGTTCCACACATTAACCAGTCAGTGTAACCTATACAAACTGATGGAAGACTTTTTGCCAGGATATAAGGTCCATTTAACACCATAAACTGAAAACTGAGAACTTAAAGATTATAGCTCATAGATTTGACTGGACCGTTTTGTATTCAAGATTTTATTCTTTCACAAATATTTTAATGATAGTGGATGGTTTGTCCAAAACTATTGCAAAATTAAAACATCCTCTTTCAAGCAAAGATATTGAATTAGTGATCAAAAATATAATTAGAATATATTATTGGCTTTCTCCACTTTTCTGTGGCCTGGTCTTATTTTAGATTATTTTAGATATTCTGAGATACTATTAGAGTTTATATTAATATTTTCACTCAGTTTGTATGCTCATATTTTCCATTTTCAGTTTAATTTAGCTAAAGTTTTAGTAATATTGTTGTGTTTTTTTGTTGTGCATTTTTACTTTTCTTTCATACATGTCCATATAGTTTTTATTCATCTTTATTTCAGGTTTTGTTACAACAAGTTAAATTAAATTAAAATGAGATATGTAGCTGGAAAAAGAAGATTTTATTTTATTTCAGTGTTTTTTAATGGTTTTAAATTTTTAGGTTGAGTATAATAACTCTGCTTTAGCCAGGTCCAAAATTAAACAAGTTATTAAAGTTAGCTCAAAACTAAAATTAACACAGAAACCCATAAAATATTTGCATTACTTTATAAATAAAATGTAAAAAAAAAAATTTAATAAATAAAATAAAAAAATATATATATATATATAAAAAAATTTCCTTCAACATAGTTGCCAAGTAACTTTAACATTTCTTTTAGTTAAACTTGGTGTATAAGAATAACAAAAAAATAAATTTGCACTAGTTTTAAAAAAAAAATTTACATTAAAAAAATAAACTGGCAGAACACAACCACATTACTTCAACCTGAACTAAAATTGATTGATCATATAAATATACAAATCGAATTCAAACTATTACCAAACTTGACGAGTATTTCAATGATACTAAAACAATACATTGGATATTTTTTTTAAATCATATTTTTATTTTATGTGTAAATGTTGTTTTTACCGTGTAGATTGGTTTTCGCCCTTATTGTACAGTAAGTGGGATCGAGTTGTTCTGTTTAAATTTGCTTTATACGTAATGCAATGTGTAATTTTCCTTCAGCTCCAGAGCGATCAGTCACATGACATTTACAGCTCATCTGATTGGCTCTCAAGCGTCCCCCGCCAAAACTGAGCAAAGATTGCATCGCAATTTCAGGTATTTCAGACCACTTTCTATTGATGCAGTCGATATCTGAATCTTGAATGATGTGATAACTGAGTTATCCGATTAAGACCGTCTCCTGATCTCCTGAATAATTAGATCATTTTCTGAGCGCTGAAAGCTGGCTTCTTGGCAGCCGTCCATCTTGATCATTGTGAAGTGGGTTCATTCAGACGGCGGTGCCGAAGACGGATGGATTGGTTGGTCAGTTCGCGGTCTGAATGGCCATGTCCTGCCCGCTGCGCTGGACATTAAGGCTTGATGGACAGCGTTAAGCCTCTCTAAACACTTGAAGATGAACACAGCTGCTGGGAGAGACACTGGCTCACTGTGTTAGCGCTTAGGAATAAGTACACAGACTCTGTCTCCGCTCGGCAGGAGGCCCCTAGGGGCCCCTCGGCACATCTCTTGATTGTGTCCATCAACAAGCGTCAAACTCCAGCTTTGTGTCTTCTTCTTTAAACATTGAGATGCACATTCAAAATACACGCATCATCTAGCCTACAGGAAGATTCATGCATCGCATGTTTGGCGATCCACTGAAAAAGAGATGCGAGATTAGCCAGACGTCTGGTCCAGCGGCTCGCTTGCCAATATTTGTTTATGTTTCAGTATCTGCGACATCGGCTAATTTAGTACGAACACAAGCTGCGAGTTTGTCCAGTAATGAACCCTTAGATGCTTGTTGAACCGCTGCCATCGGAGTGCTTTTATTCCGCACGTGCAATTACCAGGTCGGTCGGTCGGTCGGTCGGTCGGTCGGTCGGTCGGCGATCGGGACACAAACGAGGTTAAATGACTGCGTGGGATTTTGGCTGGAGTGTTTTTGGCCGGCTATGGCAAACAATTAGTTATGCAAATACATATAAGGGATGTAAAAAGCAGGAGCTGGAAGGATGCGATGCCCAAAGGCGATGAACTTCTCGTTTTGTCGGCCAGAAACCAATTAATGAGAGCTTCAGTTGGACGCGTAACAACAGAGCGGCTGGAAACACGATTGGCAGTCAAAGATGTGTTGTTGTTGTTTGTTCCCCTTCATTAGACATGTTGTTTTCTTTTCGCGATCCATCTCTGTCATGCATCCCTCATAATCAAAGCCAGAGCTCCCAGTTGATCTCCTCGTCGTAGTTCGTGTACGTGCATTTGCTTAAAAGAGCTGTCGAACGTGCCTTTTGGAAAAGCAAACGTTTAGCCACTAATTCACAAATCCCTTTAAGAGGCTGAGAGTGTTTCGTATTCCCACCGAGGCTTTAGTTAAACCCTCGTAATGATAGATGTTTGACGTCTCCTGCACCGCCGCCGCCTTGACTGATGAAGTCACTCACGCTGGTAGATTAGTGTGTGGTGTAGTCTTGATCCAGAATAGTTGACCCGCCTGGTGGATAGAGTCATGTGGTGCTGACCTACAGGCAGAATAATTCAGACGTAGCTGTTTAGAATGAAAGGCTTGATGGGATGTGTTCTGTACTGGAGAAAAAAGGTCCAAAAGTCACAACTGAGAGCTCTTTTATAGTACATATCAATTGATTCTCTTAGACAACAATGATGTAAGTAAGACTTTAGTAAGAGGGTAAGAAGTTAGTCTTGATGTTTCTCCTCTTTATTGGTTTTATGAAGAACCTTTAAACTTTTCATTTGCACAAAAGCTTCTTTATAGTGGAAAAAGGTTATTAAAATGTTCTTGACCGTAAGAAAATGGTCCTTTTAAGAACTTTTCACTAAAAGGTTCTTTGAGGAACCAAAAATAGTTCTTCAATGGCATCACTGTGAAAACTCCCTGTTGAACCTACGGTTTAGATTGTGAGAGAACCCATATAAACTCGCTAGAATCCATCGGTGCTCAGTTTTTGCCAAGAATGTCTCAGATTTGCCAAAGTTTGCAATCAAAAGTCAGAGATCTCAATATGAACTCAAATATTTACATTTAGATTTCTCCATAATCTTTCAATGGAGAAAAAAGGTCCAAACGTTTACAATATATCTCAGTTGATTCTCTTAGAAAGCAGTGATTAAATTAATTGCTAAAGTATTTTGCTCTTCAGATGTTTCTCCTCTTAAGAATAAAGCTTCTTTATTGGCATCGATGGTCATCCATGAGGCACCTTTGACATCCATGAACCTTTCCGTCCATAATGGTTCTTTAAGCAAATCATTCAATGTTCTTACAAAATGTTCCTTCGGACTGATCCTGAACTGTTCTTTGAGTAACCCAAATGGTGCTTCTATGGCATGACACTCTTAAAAAGGTTCTTTACTGGAGTCAATAGGGCCTTTCGCACCGCTTTAGTTTCATAACTAAATGTACGGTACTAAAGTACTAGGACGATTTCGTGCAAATTATTTTCCAGTACCATTTAAAGGGTTGTATTCGCACTGAGTGTGTGTACTAAGAAGTGACGTAAGCCTGTTCGACAGCGACGTCATTTGTGCGCGGGGTCAACAACAGAAACAAAGATCTACGTTAACAACAGGAGGATGGAGGTTGCTGTGATCGGAGCTGTGTTTTTGTCTCGCGGGTTTCACAATAATGGATATGGAAAGTTGACGTATACGTAAAGCGATTGAAAGAATGGAAAAGAGGACTAAGAATCTCCAACTACAACTGGCAGTGCTACATTTGCTACAAGTGCCGGCACTTCAGCGTCCGTGGCCATCTATCCTGTTCTCCATACTTGCGAAATATTTGACAGCTTACAGTAGTTTTACAACGGCAATTAAAATCATTTGGCGGGTGAGGGCGTTTCATACACTTTTTGTCACTTCAATGTCTACTTTATGTCACGTTTAGTCCCAGTGGTGCTGGTTGTATACCCGGCTCCGTAGTAGGAGCTCATTTGGTTCTCGAAAGGCAGTCCGGTTCAAAATCTCTTTCCGTTCCGGCGGTGTGAACACACCGAAAGTGGGTAGTTTCCACCATAGTTTCTGGTATGTTTTTGGGGGGTGGGCTATGAAAAGGTTCCTGCGTTGCGAAAGGAAGGCCCTATAAGGGTCCCATAAAGAACATTCTCCTTTTAAAGCAAGTATTAATCTTAATTCATGTTAAATTCTACATTTAAGGTCCGTTCACACCAAGGGCTAGAACTATTGTTGTAATTGTGTTCACAACACAACTATAATGCTAACGACACAGGAATAATATTGTTGGAATCTATTGTTTTTCTAGCTGATGAGCCATAAAAACATTGACTAATCTACTCGACTTTAAAAAGCTCTTGCATTTAAAGCAGCAGATGATGAAACTGCAGCTCATAAGCGCTTATAATAAACCAATAATCTTATCATAATCGTTTCTTTGTGTGGAGGCCTTTACAGCTATTGCTCATTGTGTATGTTAATGCATTAACTAACGTTAACTACTGGGACCCTATTGTAATATTTCTCATGGAAATTCTTCCAAATGATGATATTTATTATATTTGTGTTATTTTGATTATTCTTAGTATTTGATCTTCTTTTTTGATGCTGTTGTTTATCCAAAGATGCAAAAGAAATCCAGCGGAGACCAGAGCTGGATCCCTCGCTTGGATCGAGACCTCCAGCTGAAGCAGAAGCCTATCAGTGTTTCAGGCTGCGCTCAGTGACTAGCAGGAATGCAGCAATAATCTGCAGGTGTTTGGGCAAATTCCTTCGATCTGGCAGGTTGACAAGCTCTCGGTCCAGTAACACCCTAATGGGGCTCTTCAAAAGCTGCCAAATGCTGCCTAAAACTGGGGTTCATTTATCTCTTTCATCAGATGTTAAGACTGCATTAATATTTTAATTGCTTCTTTTAGAATACAACTTGCTAAGCAATGGATGCTCTGCAGTGAATGGGTGCCGTCAGAATGAGAGTCCAAACAGCTGATAAAATCACAATAAAAAATAACAATAATCCACAAGTAATCCACACAACTCCAGTCCATCAATTAACATCTTGTAAAGAGAAAAGCTGCGTGTTTGTACGAAATGAATCCATCATTAAGGTGTTTTTATCTTCAAACTGTTACTTCCAGGCTAAAATATGACTCTGTAATCCATAATAAAACTGCGCAGGGAAAAAAGTCATCTCCCTGTTGTCTCTCCCTTCAAAATCCAGCCACATATTTGTTCAATCGTGGGACTTTTTGGCTTGTAAACTGTGCTGGACTGTTTGGAACATCTATTCCTGACGGCACCCATTACTGCCGAGCATCCATGATGCTAAATTTCTCGAAATCTGATGAAGAAACAAACTCATCACCTTGGATGGCCTGAGGGTGAGCCCTTTCAACTACTTTTAATTTTCATTTTTGGTGAACGGTTTTCCTTTAAATGCACTGTAAATCAATTTGGATTAAAGTGTCTGCCAAATACATCAATGTAAACAGAAAATATAAATATTTAATACTTCATGCATATAGTTTTCCCATCCTGCTCTATTCAAAATAGGCTATCCCAGATTCCAAGCAATATTGTGTAATATTTTTTAGTCACTCAAAGTCTGTATGATATTATGGTTTGTTTCAGGGTTTCCTTTAATCCAAACTCGGATTTGTAATGTAAGCCAAATATGATCATTTGGGCGTACGCTGGTGTGCTTATGGCAAGATCAGAGACATACCGCAAATTCTGCAGGGGATGAATAATTGTAAGTAATCCTTTGTTTTTTTGACCCAATTTTTCAGGCCCTAATTTTCACCAGTGCTCTCATCTGACGTTTGATCTAGGATTTACGGGTCTTGCCAGCAAGAACCAATCAGCATATCGATCTGTGTCGGCCCTCGTTGTTGTTCACCTAAAAATTACATGAGAAATGAATGCGATTTTATTCCAGAAAGCGAATACTCATCTGAAAGAAGAAGGGTGTTTCTTTATGAGTGTTTAATTGGCAGTGAAATAATGGGTCGCGAGCATTTTCCTGCTCTTCAACTTTGAAAAGCATTACTCCATGC
>JADLZN010007544.1:0-205000 GCA_018155175.1 Sinocyclocheilus anophthalmus
CCCATTTATATTTGCGTAATGCAGCTCTGTTGTATTATACATGGCCTTTCAGTCTTGTTCTGAGGTCCTTTATTATTTTGGCAAACCTTTAAAGCTTCTTCACCTTCAGCGCAAGCAGGTTTGATGACGCATATGTGATGCTGAAAACTGACTGGCTTGCTTGAATTACATTTCATTGTGATTGGTTATTGGTTATAAGCTTTATAAGAGACATTGTGTCCCCAACTAAGCAAGCAAAAGGCCCATCGTGACAGAAATGAGAAAAAAAAACCTTGGGAGAAACTGCGAGGTCAGTTTTATTCTTTAATGGCCAGGACGTCATATTACAACATTTTTCAAATTACTGAATACATACAATTTCCAAATCTTTTAAACAACCTTCACTAAGATACTCAAATCTCACTGTTAAGAGTCCCACCTACTGTAATAAAACATGTAATGCTTTGGCAGTGAAAACATTATGAGAAATCATGTAAGACATGCAGTGATGCTTATGTTTCATGAAGTGAAGCGTCTTCTGGGCTGGAAGCAACTATTAGTCTTAGTTTTGAGGCAATCTGTCATTCACAGATGTCTTGTAGCTCCAGGTCTGAAATCACTTCAAACTGTTAAATATTATTAACCTTAAGCTATTTTTACGCATTTTTCTTTATTAAGTGATGACAAAAGCTGAGCAGCTGCTCAGATGCCTCGCACCCCAAAGCATTGTAAAAAGCAGAGTACGCCGTTTGAACAGAAACTTCAGACTTTTGTCACTTTATTGGTTAACCTAATGGCTTAAGCACTAGAGGGCTGTAACTCGATATAATGCTTCTGAACTAATGCATGCTGGATAAATGATAGGCAAGCAATGGAGAGTTAAAAATCACAGTCCTAAATCACATTAAACTTCATAATCATACAGTACAACACATTCTGCCTTATCTAACTCCGGGTTTCTCAACTCTGGCCTTTGAGGTCCACTTTTCCTGCAGAGTTTAGCTCGCTGCCTTGCTCCACTCGACCTGCCAGTACTTCTAGCAGAGATGTCTTACACTGTTGATGGAGAAGAGGGGGGGAGGGGGGAGAAGGTCTGTATTACTTACTATTCTAGAAAGTGTAACGTCCACTTGGATCCTGATGTGCCTTAATACCAATCACATTACCGCCCTTGACGTCACTTGCTTTCATTCAGAGTTGTGCGACACTCACACAGTCGCCGTTTACGGATACCCATAAGGAATGGATTAGAAGTGCCGTAAGCTGAAATCCCTCTCCCGTTACAAAAAGCCAGTGACTCTCTTATAAAACGGCTTTATTTTTATAGTGTAACTCTAAAAGTATTCCATCCAAAAGTATTGTTTTAGGGGAACAACATGTTGGAGATGGGCAGATATAGGCTTTCGATTCATTAATATAAGCTTTTCCTCTAAAAAAGCTAATGTTACCATTTATCACAAAAGCATGTTAAGTCGCTGGGGGATCTTGTGTAGGCATAGCCACACTACATTTTATGGGTCACATTAGACATTCTCTTTATGCCAAAAATCATTAGGACATTATTTAAAGATCATGTTCCATTAAGATATTTGTAAATTTCCTACCGTAAATATATTAAAACTTAATGTTTGATTAGTAATATGCATTGCTAAGAACTTCATTTGGACAAATTTAAAGACAATTTTCTCAATATTTAGATTTTTTGCACACTCGGATTCCAGATGTTCAAATAGTTGTATATCGACCAAATATCGTCCTATCCTAACAAAAAAGCTTATTTATTCAGCTATATAAGTCTCGTAAAATCTCAATTTCGTGAAAATTGACCTTGAAACTGACTGGGATGTTTGTGGTACCAGAAGGTCGACATATGCATGAATATATGTATATGTGTATATCTTCACATCTCACAGATCTATAGACAGAAAGAGAAACACGAGGAAGGGCTGTGGTGGAATTATATAACATGTTAGAATGCTGTGATAATATTTACAAATTTACAACAGCTCATTCAACATGAAATCATCCTTATAAATGAGACACTACAGACCTGAAGGTAAAGATGCTCTTGCTCCAGATTACTGTATCTCAGGTATGTTTACATGCACTCATTTTCATAAATCAGAATGAATTCAATCCGATTTCAGATTCTGAAAGGTCTGTTTATTTGAACCCTAATTTGCAATTTTTTTTCTGAACTAATGTTTTCTGCCCTTTCTTAAATCAAACGCTCACACAAAGGTTTATCTATTTTGTACAATCTTTTTACACAAGTCTTTGCTGAAAGCATTATTCAGGATGTTTATTAAGCTCTGCTCCTGTTTGGCTGGTGATTTCAGGTTTTACTGTGCTGCTGGGGGACAGTAAAAACCTCTTTATAAACCACAAAACCTACAAACCTAGATCTTTTTCCTCATAGCCCAGGTGTAGGACAAAGGGAGAGTCTATTTCATATCGGGCCAATAGAAAGTCACGTCGATGTGTTTGCACAACTCCAACAAAATATCTGATAATGTATAGAAGATGGAGCACACATAAACATATTGTTGCAGTGGTTTGTGTTGTAAAAAATTATATGACCAAAATCCAGAATTTTGCGTTTATGTGTCAATAATCAAATTGACAAGCAAGACAGGTGGAGCATGTTGAATAACGAACAAATTTAAAAATCATCAACACTATTGTAGTTTTTTTATTAACCCTCATAAGTTCATGGTAAATACAGGGGTGCCGTGCGCTGGTGCAACAATTCAGCAATCACTAGAGGGAAGAAACTACAGTTTCTCCTTTGCTAAAATGTAATAAACCAACATGTATGGAGGTGGTGAGGATTTCAGAAAGAAATCCTCAACTAAGAGGTCAAGATTAGTATCCGCTGATGGTAGACGCTGTAACTCTATATCAACTGGCTGAAAAAGCGTCTTAATCCCTGACCAATAAGATATAGATATATATATATAATAGGTATAGATAATATATATCTATAATCTCCTGTGGCAACCAAACACCTTTTATATTTTCAGCTGCCGGTCGTTTAAATCTAAATCACGACACGACAGTGCAGTTCTAAGCAAAGCATGCGAGAAAGAGAGCGCAAACACAGTTGCAGCTTTATAAATTTCTGGGCTCTCCATGACAGCGTGTGACACAGGGAAGTGAGCTGTGAAGTATGTATTCTGCACATGCAAGCTGAATCATCATTTGTTTTTAAATCAAAATAGTTGTTCTGTAGTGATGTTAAAACCATTGTGTGTGTGGTGTGGTGTGTGTGTGTGTGTAACCTGGGTATGTATCACTGTAACGGGTCCAAATGACCTTTTGAGGTCCCCATGCGGAAACAAGCTTATAAATCATACAGAGTGAGTTTTTTTGAGAAAGTCAAAATGCAGAAGGTTTCCTGTGAGGGGTAGGTTTAGTGTAGGGTTGTGTAGGGGTAGAATAGGCACATACAGTGTTGTACAGTATAAAACAGCATACTGCCTAGTGGGGGAAAGTACACCCAGGGTAACACATGGAAACACAACCGTGTGGTGGTGGTGTGTGTGTGGTTAGTTGGTTGTGTTTGAAAATGTTAAAATCGGGCCGTCCGACATAGATAGGAAGTCAGGTTGACACCGGGGGGCGTATAATGTCTGATGGTGTAACATTGTCAATTGAAACAGCCAGATAGTCAATTCGGGGGTTGTATGGGGATTTAAAGGTGGGTGTGTGTGCAGTATACTGTTAGACTTTGTATGGCTCGAAATCATGATGACAAGGCCATGATGTACTCTAAAAATAGTGCGTGAGATAGTAAAGCTTCTTTTAATTGTCACAAATTATTCATGTGTCCAAGGAAATCGATTAGTCAGTGACTGTATAGATCACCTCACGGCACACGCCGCAGTTGTTGTCGATGTTTTGTCTCATTATGACTCAATATTGTTGGATTTTACAAGATAATCCACTTCCTCTTGTGCCATCTCATCATGTCAGTCGATATACACTTGCGCCAGCCCTCAAGGGCGACTCAGACGGTCTCTGAGCATCAGCACCGCGAGACGTGATATCGGTTAGCTCAGTTTCAGGATGTTTTAGTTTGTTTGGAGAGCCTCGGGTAGAGAAAGTGCGGCTTGCTTGCCTAGAAAGAAGTGACAGCCATTGTGTGTGGCCTACATGGTTTGTGAAGACGGACACACACACAAGCACTCATTCACTATGAGGAGAAACTCAGTCCTCAGGCTCAACACACTTCGACATGTTTCCTCACTTTGTGACACTTGCTCTTTATTCACTTTTTCATAGTGTGACATCAAAAAGCTCATTCATTATAGACAGTGCGGGCTCACACACCATCAGCTCAAACGATCTTCGCTTCAGGATCTGCACTCAAACCACAAGATTAGTGATTAACTTGGGAACACACGCCGAGCTGGAGAGTTTGGGTGCAGGTTAGAGTTAGTGCTAACTTATGGAAAGCCACTTCCACCCCATATTGTAAAAAAAAAAATACATCTGGGGACCACTTTACAATTAGGTTCCATTAGTTAATGTTAGTTAATTTATTAACCAACATGAACAAACAATGAACAATACATTTATCACAGTATTTATTACTCTGGTGGGTTTTGCTGTGGACTAGTAATCTAAGTGTGATTTAAATGTGAATGCGTTACTGAGTTGAAATGAACATGTAACTAAGATTAATAAAGTGGCGTAGAAGAATATTGCCCGCCCTGTCTTAGTTCGGTTAGGACTAAAGTATTCAACTAATGTGATAACTAAAAAATTAATCTTTGTTACGAATGGTATGAGAATACTTAGTCACCATAATTATGAGATAAAAAGACAAAATTATGAGATCAAACATGACGAAACGGTTGTTGTTTTTTTGTCATGACTGACAAATTCTGAATTACTTTTTATCTCATGATTATGACTGTCAAAATGTATTTCATAATTATGACTTTTGACTATTTTGACTAAGTCATGACTATCTCATAATTGTTTTAATTTTGTAAATTTGGACTTTTTCTCATTATGATTCACTGTCTCATAATTTTGACTTTGTATTTCATAATTATGACTGCTATAAGGTTGGCTTTTTATCTTGTAATCTCAACTTATTTTATAATTATTTGACTTCTCATAATAACCTGACTAAATCATGGACTTATCTCAGTAATGTTAGAAGGGTGTGTTTTGTCCCTTTGTGACCTTTTCTCATATTTATGCTTAGAGATGCCGTAATTTTTGAGGTAGTTTTTTTGTCATTTGTGACTTTCATTGTCATTTCTGTTCGGACCACTACTGTTTAATTAGCTATTGAGCAACGCAAAGCTGCTGATAATACTGAAGGACCATATATAGAATGGGATGCTGGGATCGAACTCAGAACCAGAACTAACACTGCACTTAAATTTTGGGGGAATAATTAGTGAGACTTTAGGAAGGGGGGGGGCTCATAATTTTATTTTTTATGATACTGTGCATTTTATTATCTCAAATTGTGTACATTGTATCATCAAAAAGTCGACTTGTAATCCTCGTAATTATGACTTAGGATCGGCATACTGTCAAATTTTAGTCAAATCATAATTATGATTTGTGCAATGCATTTTATGGGGAAATGCTTCCATACTACACTCAGTGTTTCAGCAGTTAATGACTGAATGGAATAATGAATGTCTTTAAGTTTTCTGAAATGTACGTGTGAATCATCATCCATCTGATTCTGTTGAGAACCACTTAGACATTATCAGACCTTCCATATTAAAACTCAATCATAAATAATGTCACTGCATGTCCAAGTATTTCACTTTTTATGAGTTTGTACAGAGCCTGTATATGACTGTAGTGGTTTAATACGGTTGAAAAATGTATCATATCATGAAAGGACAGTCATATACACCATGAGTTGATGGTCATGATCCCTTCTTCTTCTTCTTTTTTTTGGTTCTTAATTTATTCAAAGATGATTTAAAACAAAAATCATACATAAAACTATTCAGTAATGAACATGCTTTAATTTCCTATTTAAAATTCACTTTGAAATGTTTGTTTTGGAGGGCATAAAATAAAAAAGTCAGTTGTCCCAATATCATGAAAAGTCTCCTTAATCAAATAAACTCAGTTTTCATGTAGTGCACCCAAAATGCAAAAACATGCAGAAGAAAGAAAGAGAAAATCATAAAATCATAGAAAGGTCTCTTATGACTCTATGTCAAGGTCAGCAAGTCTCTTAACATATTAGATAACTGTAGTTTTTTATGACAAGGCAAGGTTAGTGTGTGTGGTTGGCTGTACAGATGAGGAAATAGCTTATGTCTAATAAAATAGGTTAATATATGAACTAAGTAACGTGTGCAGTAGACGTCGTGTAAAAAAGTAAAATTAAAACGGAGTACAACAACAAGTCTATTTAAAACTATTAATTTGAACGTAACATGCCATGTTGCTGTGTATGTTATTGTAAAGGGACAGTTTGAGAGAAAAGAGATGTCATTGATGAAATGCAAAGAATCTTTGCGTTGGCAGCCTGATGAATAGTTTCATCAGCGTGCTCCTCTACACAATAACCGACAGAGGGTGTAATTAAGCGTGCAAAGATGACGTGGATAAATGTTGCTCGTAGGACGTGAGGCAGATGCCTAGGCCACTTCCTCCTGCATTAGGCCGGCTTCGAGGGTTCTCTTCTTCTGACATATGTTCTAGACCGTACAGGTGGTCAGCTTTAGCTTTGCCCGTGACCATCGACAATCATCAATGCTCCGTCCCCATAAGTCGCTCCGTGCACGGCGCCAGCACTTGGAGGTGTTAGATGTTATATGTCACTACTACAAAGATTAGTCTTGAGGCAGTAGACTGTGCTTTTATGAATGGCGATAAACAAAGTAGTTCATCCCAGTGAGGGTGGGGTCGGATTTTGCGTGTACGGGCAACGGTGGGGCGCTACATTAGATGATAGGAAATTATGGGTGTGTTAGTACATGCAACTACCAGGAAGTAGGGCGCAAGACACAGGAGGAAAAGTGGTGGGGTGCATTGGATGGTGACATAGTTAAATGTAGTCGTGGGGCGTGGAGGGGGAGGGGGATCGAGGGGACCATCAGAAGTGATGATGCTCGTCAGGCGGAGTGGCACAGTACCGCCGAAAAACTGGGACGTCGTATGTAACGTGTGGAAGGAAGAGAGACTAAGATTGGGGATGGTACTGAAGAAAGTTAACCGAAAAGTCAAACGGGAAGTGCGAATTCTACTGCCTTTGGCGGCACTGTTCTCTCGGCATGACACTGGGGGCATAGCGTAAGAAAGATGTGAAGACCGGTAGTTAAGCTGGTGTAGTGATATGTGCACTCACTTTTGCAGACCTAGAGTATAAGAATTTGATTATTTGTTTATAAAAATTAAAACAAATATATTACAATTGTTTTATATTAACATTCATAATGGCAAACTTTTTATTTTATATAATTGTATTTAAAAGACATTAAATTATTAATAGTTTTTGTTGTATAAAATATTAAGCATATTATATAATGACATATATATATAGTATATATATATATATCTATATATATATAGTATATACATACATTCACAAATTTATAAAAATGGATAATTGATATAAAGTTTATTTAATTTAATATATTAATTAATTTAGATATAAATTATATTTAAAAACATTATTTAGAAATAAGATAAACATATTATTTTATATAAAATGAAATTATATATAAAAAAATAAATGAAAGATGTAATTGATATAAATAATAAAACATATAATAATATTCATAATATATTTCTCATTGTATAACAAAAAAATTTTTTTATTGAAATGTATTTCAGTCTGGCGCTCTGAAATCACATTCAAACATTGTTCATTTCTATGTTCTGTGCGCATGAGTGCGACTGATGAATGAACTCAGTCTATTACTGCCTTTCTGTCTGGGAGCTTCCATGTGGACCGAGAGAGGAGGAGGAGGAGGATGAGAGGGAGGAAGCAGAGGATGCAGACAACAACACAGAGGAGACAGAGCGTGGGAGGAGTGGAAAGTCAACTGAGAGAGAGAGTATGAGAGAGAGAGAGAGAGATGAGTTAGCAGCATCTGAGCAACACGGAGAGCTCGTGAGGAAGATTCTAGAACCCAATATGAAGACAAGCCGAGTGTCAATTAAAAATGGTACTGACAAGAAAAACCGAGACACAGATGCGAAATGGAAACGGAGACGTTGAAGGCAAATTCAGGATGTCAGGGGATTGTTAAAGTCTTCAAGTCTTCCGGCCGTTAGTCGTAGATGCTGTGATTCCCTTGGACGTTTTGTCAGATGGGATTTCAATATTTAAAACCAGAGCTCCCAACATAATTCCTGATCTCTTCTCTTCTCTTGGCCTCTGACCTTTAACGTTCTCCTTCTGTTTTTCCTGTTACTTGATCTTCAAGCCATCATTTCCAGTTGAAAGAGGACCAGTCTTCCATTCTTGGTTAGTACAGAGGACATCTTCATAACTCCTTGATACGAACTCTGATAGAGGGTCATTTTGACTTGGAAAAGAACTCGGATTGTATTATTTTGGATGTGCACAATCAAGACAAGCTTGTGCAACACCATGCAGGGCGCCATCACCGGACGAGGACAGCGGGACCCTCAAACTCACTTGGTTCTGTAGCAGTGAAAGATTAATGAACCTAAGCATGCTTCTTGTTCTCTCTCTGTTCACAGCAAAAACAACACCACCGTCAAGCAGCTTCATCACTCAGCACAGCTAACAAGCCTGTACTCACTGGATTCTCGAGGTTCCAGAAACAATCTGAGCTCGGGATAAACGAGCCATCTGAACGGTGAGGGATTGTTTGGTAAGAGTGACAGAACTGGACCAGGCCCGACGAAAGGGTGCAGGGGACCGGGAGCCAGAGCCGGGCCGCGTGGGGCTTCCAGTGGTTCTTTCAGGTCCTCCAGGGATGGATGCAACGCCAGAATAAAAAACAGGACGGGAAGTTTCTTCTGTCACACTGGTACAATGTGTGGTGAGTAATGAGATTCATCTCCACATGTTCTTAAAGGGATAGTTCACACCGAATTACAATAATTTCTCCTCCTCATGCTTTCTTTCTTCTGTGGAACACAAAATAGATATTTTGGAAAAATGTCTCAGAGTTTTCCGTCTATACATTGGAAGTCAATGGGGTCCAGTTTGTTTTCTCTGTTTAGGTAAAAAAGTTATTTAAAATATGTATCTTCCATGTAAGAAAGGTAGACAGAATTGGGTGAACTATCCCTTTAATGAATATTATGACTTTCTTCTTCTGATAACTAAAGCACTGTGGGGTCAAAGTTTGTAGGGTCAGGGGTTGTGCACTGGTCACTCAGCTTCAGCGATTGATTTAGTGTTGCTAGAAATACAAATTATCATTACCATTTCCACAGAATGGGAATCTTATGATTGGATCTAGTGTTATCTGCACTCAAAGTATTATCAATATTTATGCCGAAATTTAAGATTTATGTTTATGAATTACATATAAAATTTTCATCCATTTGGATCACACGGTTTTAACATAAACTAATAAACTTAATGTGATGCATATGTGTCAGTCATAACTGAATATGTAAGAAGCAAGATTTCTACACTAAAAAAAAACAACCAAACAAAAAAGCATGTAATAATTTAAAACTATTTGCATCTATTTTATCTTATAGAAATAATCATATTTTCCAAATGCATTTATTCAAATCGCTTAGAATCAGCATAAATCTGTTCATTGTGGACAATTACATTTATTCAGTTAAAAAGTATAAATATGGTTACAATATGATTAGCTGTGGAACACACAATATTATAATTAGTTAACATGCATCAGATTGAAACAAACTGGATTTATGGATGATAAATATATAAACCTGGTTAATGTGTATTTGAAACACATCCATTTTATTAGTACTATTACAGAAATCTGACATGCTTTATTCATGTGCATTAAGTTGATTTAATGGATGAGGATTTTATATGCAATTCAAATACATAAATCTTACATGTATTTATACACTCAAAAAAATATGATGCATAGCATCACTTGCTATTCTACTTATGAATGTGCTTGCATTGACGGATATTATGTTATTTTGAATGACGCCTCATGTTTGTGGATCCAGGATAGAAGAAAAGCAGCACACTGGCTATTGATTTTTAGCATTTTATCCAAAACTGTGATGTGGATTGTGAAGGATGTTAAATGATCCATTATAACTATTAAATGGCCTGCTCTACCACACCAGCTGTAGATCCAAATATCAGTTCTGTAATATTGTGGCCTAAGACTGTTTCTAACTCTGATTTTACTGAGCAATGAGCAGAACACCCATCAACAGATTTATGACATCTTTATGTGAGTCCGTCTAGGGGTTTGATTCCCTCTGTCATTCCCTCTTGTGAGTCCCTCTGTCAGCCCTAATGGCCTCGAGTGATCGTGTTAAGTTATTGACGCCTGTAAACAGCCCTCTGGGTATTAGAAAAGCAGCCTTCTTTACACATGTCCCTTCATGCAAACATGAGGATGATCAGATATTGGTCTCAGAAAACTACATTGTCAACCCAAGCTCACTAGAGAAACTGGCAACATTTCTGCGAAATATTACATTGCTTTTTGGATGATTTGCTACACTTTCTTTGAAATGTCTATGTGAATCTGGCAACGTTTTATTAAGCTGTTTATTGTACAATACGTATTGCAGCAATTTGGGAATGAAATGTCCAGTGAGTAGTGCTAAAAGGCTAATGCGCTATTGCATTTACAAATAACACATTTTTCAACAGCTCTGCAATGGAGGAGTTTACATTTATGTGTTTGAGTACTCATAGGTTCTATTGCTATACAAACTAGAGTATTTATAAATGGTTACGGCAATGAATATTGCATTTCCATATTCTATTATATGAGTAGGTAAAACAAAGTAAAAGTTGCAAGAAGCTCAGGAGTGTTTACTATGTGACTGCACATGTTACAGAAATCGCATGAGATGAGACTGAGACTCCTACAATTCAATTATTATTAAGACCTTTGGATTATGAACGCATATGCACATAGTTAACCAAATCAAAATGACGGAACGGGTGACATTGTGGAGTTCCCAGCCTGTCTGGGTACCTGCTGTCCACTTTGCAAGTCCCATATGAGCAGCTTCTCACCATTTTTCAAGCTCAAGTCCACCAGCGTTAATCTACTAACTCTACTCTCTGGTTTGTTTGTTGGACACGATAGCAAGGGGGGCACATAATATTGGCGTTATGATTGGTCAGACCGCCTGTCAATAAAACTGCTGGCGAAGGGTGAATTTGGCCTGTAAGACCGTGACATCATCTACTGTAGTGATGATTACAAAGTTTGCAAACATTTGTGTACAGACCGTGTAAACAATGGTAGTCAAGTCACAAAGTAGACATGATGACTCGTGTATAAAAAGAGAAGCAATTGCATCCAGTCAGTTTTAAAGATGTGTTTATTGTTACTTTTCTGGATCATGACATTGTAGCAAAATACTACAACAAATTTCACAATGACAAGTTTCTTTTGGTTTAAAGATCAAATTTGTACATGTTGTTCAATTTTATATCATAGAGGGATCCTAAATCATCCATTAGAGGGATGTTGCTTTGATGTGTGATCTATAACTTGAAGGCTGTGTAAATAGTCATGCATTTTCTTTTTTGGGTCCCGGTCTTGGAACTGATGCTCCCGCACCACTGGCTCTGTTAGTGTCATCTGCTGGTGAGACTGAGGGTGGTGGGCATTGTTTAACATGGTCATATCTAATACAAAAACACACGAAGCTTTAAATTGACAATGCCATTCCACTGTTAAACCGTATATTAGGATTGATTATCACTGATCTCTACAGGCAAATGCTTGAAAAAAAATATTTCTGGTGGCCGCTGTGATTGAAACATGCCTCTATTAACAATACAAACTTTAAAATAAATAAATAAATGAAAAGTTTGCATTGGTAATAGACTTAGGTTTTAGTCATAGTAACCACCAGAACAATGGAATGTGCTTCGTTTGTAATTGTAAAACTCACCTGCACCTGTCTCCATAGGTACAATGTCCTTTCTTGTAGAATGTACAAATCATGTTAGACTTGCTGTTTTGCAGATCATGAGAGAACTCACAGTCATTCCGCTTATTACAAGCGCCATTCATGAAATATCTACAGAAAGACAGAAAAGTCCATAAAACCACATGATCTGGACATGACGTTCTTATGATCAGAGCACACTTCAAGGACAACCCACGGAAAAGACTGAAAAATCATTTGAATTAAAGCAAAGCAGTGAATACATATGAAACCTGTCCAAATAGCTCTTTATATGAAGAAGAATAATGTGTTGAGATCTTCTACTGTCTCTGCATTTTCTTCCATGTCAAAATCATGTAACAATTTTCCATATTTAACATAGCGATACATTAAAAAATGTCTACAGGAGAAAGTTTGGTGGTGAACTTACTTGCAGGTTATTTCTTTCTTTGACATGTTTTCGATATGATACTATCATCGACACAATCACAGCAACTCTGCTTTAATAGCTAACCTGTGGGCGTTTCAGATATGCAAGTTCTACACACAGAACTGGTCATGCCGGTTAGAAGTGCTACCTAATTTGCTGTGATAGTGGCGTGTGCCTAAATATGTGTCTTACGATATCTCTCATTGTTTCACTCCACTGCCTGCCTCAACACGTTCCCGCGGTACCTCGATGCTGGAATGATCTACCAAAATCCACATGAAAGGACTAAATGAAACATTCAGTCAGTCCATTGAGACATGTTGAAGTAGAACCCATGCGCAGTTTATTGAGCAGAATGTGAATAAATACTAAATGAACACATACTTGATTCCTAGCAAACTCACACAGACCATTTCTCGATAACAAATATTACTATTAAATACTACAATTATTATTTACGGAATGGTAATATTTAATTATCAACTATAGTATTGTAAAAGTTGCTAAGCAATTCAGTCAAAAACACAAAGGCAGCGCTCCGTTTCAGAATTAAAGTTATATAATAATATAAAGTTATGAACTTTGCCCTCAGCCCAAACTATTTGCTCTGGAACAAATAATAGACTAATGAGACCAAAGACTGCCCGTTAGAATTACCCAAAATTAATTAAATCTCATATTTAACCACTACATCAGTGCCAGCGGCAAATTCCAGAAGATCTGGCCGAGGTGAGGCTGCTCTCGGCGGGTTCATGAGCGCTGAATACGATCTGCGGTGATGTCACAATTATGGTATTTGGAGCTGCCTGAAGTGTACATATGAAGTAGACTTGCTCACAAGGATCTGTCCACACAACTTCTCTCGTCCACTTTAGAAGTGGAATGCACTTCAAAACGGCAGCAGAGATTCCCCCGATGGGAAATGCTTAGGGAAGTTCTCGAGTATGACTCTAAAAGTGGAACACAGCCAAGGAGTTGCTAAAAGTAAAAATAATGTCCTGAGATACAGCGAGAGTCCAGGGCCAGGTCTAGGCCAGGACTATAGCTCCGTCAATGTTAATAGAGGAGTCAAGATGAGAGGAGACAAAGGATTTTGGGCCAACTAACAGAATCTCTGTTTTTTCAGTATTTAATTTTAGGAAATTTTGAGCCATCCATACTTTAAAATCATGTAGGCAAGATGTTAAAGAAGAAGGAGGAAAAACAGAGTTAGGCTGTGCAGTAAAATAGATTTGCATATCATCAGCATAAATGTGGAAATTAAGACCATGGCTCCAGATGATCTGACCCAGAGGAAGCATGTAGATTAAAAACAGAAGTGGACCAAGAACAGATACTTGAGGCACTCCACTGGAAAAAGAACAGAGCGAGATTTGTGTTAATCAATGCTAATAAACTGTTGCCTGTCTGAGAGATATGAACTTAGCCACTGCATGACAGTTAATGTAATGCTGATCGCAGACAAACTAGATAGACGTACAGAATGGCAAACAGTATCAAAAGCTGCACTCAGGTCCAAGAGGACTAGAAGGCTGAGGACACCAGAATAAGAGGCAAGGAGGAGGTCATTCACTTCTCTTAGAAGAGTAGTATCTGTACTGTGTAGAGGATGAAATCCAGACTTAAATGGTTCGTGCAAATAATTTTTGTCTAAATGAGTCTGTAGTTGTGTGGCGACCGCCTTTTCTAAAACCTTAGGCAAAAAGGGAAGGTTGAAGATTGGTCTAAAATTACCCAGGACTGTTTCGTCAAGGCCAGATTTTTTAAGTACAGGGGTGATCAAGGCTTCTTTTAGTCCAGTAGGTACATAACCAGTCATGAGGGATCTGTTTACCATGTGAGTGATATAATGAGACAAGGCAGAACGTTTTTTAAGCAGGTGTGTTGGCATTGGATCTAGCGGACAGGAAGAGGAGTTAGAGTTCATAATCAGCTGCTCAACCACAGATGTATTGGTGAGTGTAAAGTTAGAGAGTGGGTAGGGTATCTGAGAGGCATAGGGTTCTGAAGGAGCAAAGGAAGAAAAAAGATTTATAGATAGTCAATTTTGTGTATAAAAATGTCAGAAAATATTCACAGAGGTCAGAAGAACCATTAGGAAAGGGAGGTGGCGGTTTGATAAGTTTGTTGATCTCAGAAAAAAGGGTCCTGGGTTTACACTTTGCTTTGTTAAGTATAGTGAATAGGTAAGTAGAGCAGGCAGTGTTAAGTGCTTTTTATATTGTAACATGAACTCTGAATAAAAGGTAGCATGAACAAGAAGACAGTCTTCTTATACAGTCGCTCAAGACGCCTACCCTTAGCTTTCACTAATCTGAGCTCCGGGGTGAACTAAGGGGAAGAATGAGCTAAGGGGACAGTTCTGGTCTTTAATGGGGCAAGAGCCTCCAATACATGATATGTAGCTTCATTATATAATGATAGAATCTCACCAGGACAAGAGAGATTATCAGAGAGAGACAAAGAGCAGGCAGCAATAGCAGTACAGAGATTTTCAGTACTTATGTTCGTACTTATGTTATCTTTCATATTTCGGTAGGATATTGTAGATTGAATTTTAGGTTTTACAAAGGCAAAAACTGAAGTAAATGAGTTTAGATCAGATATGCCAAGTAATAAAGTAAGTGAGTAAAATAAAGTATAGTATAGAATAAAGGAAGTCACAGTGATTAGTCGAATGTGGTAGTTTACTATTAGCTAAGCAGTAACTACTATTTTTCATACCTCCCAGAGATCTACTAAGAACAGTATTATAAAGTGATACCTAAAAGTTTTTGCTACTGACTCACTCATAAAGACGGTCAGTTGTCACCATCTATTGGCGGGAATATGAGAACATCTTTGCATCACTTAACAGGAAGTGGAGAGGAAAAATCACCCAATTACCCAATCTTGCTTTTTATCGTGACTCGTGTTTCACGGGACTCGTACCTAAACACTTCACATCACAAGTGCAGTGCTGTACCAGGTGTGCTACTGAGCAAGTTTACTTCATCAGAAAAACCAAACATATGGAGCTGCTTATGTGATGTAAATGTTACATTTAGTCATTTAGCAGACGCTTTTATCCAAAGCGACTTACAAAAGAGGACAATAAAAGCAGTCAAAACTAACAAAAGAGCAACAATATGTAAGTAGAAATGTCAAGTCTCGGTTAGCCTAACGCAGTAAACGTAGCAAGGTGTATATACATATATCTTGGAATTAGCCTTCCCTCCATGCTATGGTAAAGTGTTTTGGAGGTCACACTATTGTATTGTGTGAGGATTTTGTGTTTATTCTAAATGGGTCAGAAAGAAGATGGAATGTGGTCATAAAAATACATTCTGAATTTTTTTGATGCAAACTATGCTAACAATACAAGTGGACCTCAGGAAAAAACAAAAAAGGATATTAATTTGTAGAAGGAGTGAATCCAAATGCTCAAGTCTGTATTCACTGTACCATAGCAGCATGAATCATCATCTGTGTGTGTGGGTGTACGGCTGAGATACAGCGAGAGAGAGAGACAGAGAAACAAAGTGTGCTTGTGAAGCATGTGACTGAGCGGTTTGCAAATTATGGACCCATTAGTGAAGGTGTTCATGACACTCACATTAGCACGTGATTTCAGTTGCCTTCTGACAAATATGAGACAAATCAGAGTGTGTTTTCTGCGGGAAACACTCTCATTGTGAAATTCTCTCACTTTCTGCAGGCCCGAACGTCTTCAGCATGGACTCGGTTCAGTGACCCATAGCAATCTCATTATTTCCTCTGTTACGCAATCAGCCAAAACTCAGCGTTCGTCATTCCCATGCAGTGGGTGGATTTCAGATCACATCTATGTCTGTCTCTCGGTGTACTGACATCTCTTTTCTTTCTTTACTTCCTCATAATGTTCATCCATCATTCCTCTAGGTGCACTCCTAAATCTCCCTTTTTATCTTTTTTCCCTCTAAAATGAATCAAATTAGGCCTACCTAATAAATTATTTTTCCTAGAAGCATTGAATCAGAGTATTTTCCTTCTCAACTAGACTACACACAGTAAAGCATGTAAAAATCAGTATTTTGAGGTCATTTGGCCTCACTAATAAATTCATGCAATTTGCAGAAAAAGTTCTAATGCAAAGGTTTGAAGTGCATACAGTACACACAAAATTATCCGCACCCACTATGTCACGATGTGATAAGATTCCAGTCCACACCAATCGAATTCATAAGAATTACACTATTTTAACATGATTGAAAATACATACTTGAGTGACTGATACAATCTTTGTCATAGAATACATATGAAATACACTTATTTGTTCACAGTGAATTCACAGTTTCACATAGGCCTACATGTTTCATTTGGTTTATTATCTAGATCTGAAGTAAATTGTCCATTTTCACTTTTAGTATATTGCCATAAAGGTCACGCAAATGATATTAAAACTCGCATTGGACATTTTTAGCATTACATATTGCACATAATCATTACCTGAGATTATCATTGCCATAGTTTGTATGCTGTTGTGGCAGGTTAGGACAAAAACTCATGAAACTCAACATGGAAAGATAGCTTTTATAGCTTATCATGATGTCAGGTCACGTTTTTTTCTTAAAACACTCCCAAACCACATCCATATAAGGACCTTCTGTATAACCTTACGTTTCTATTTTCTGCAGACACTCGAAGAAAAGTCTATAAAAATAAGGCCCAATGTACTGTTTCTTGCATTGATGTTTTACAGGTATTTTACCAATATTTTCAATTGCGCATTGCATTGTCTATTGTGCTAGTGTTAAGGGAAATGTCTGTAAATGTAATGGAAAATGTACTGCTAATTTTCTGTCAGGACATTATTCGTTTTTCTACGGGTTGTTTTAATGTATACTTATGCAGGCTGAATTTTGTCACATAATTTTTATTTATTATTAACTTATTATATGTATTATACTTATGACTCAGAAAAATCTACTTAATTCAAAGATAAAACAAGTTTTCATCCCTCGTTGACAGACTTATTTTAAGCATAAACTCACCTGGTCTGTTCATTTTTCGAGGAAATAATCCCATGCAAATTTATCTTGATTTAAGGATGTTTAGATTTTTGTATTGGAAAACAAACAAAAATATATATTTTTTGGATTGATTGTTTGAATGATTGATTGCAATGCAATGCAATGTATGCAACATTTAATTCCATGACTTTGTGAATTTGAGACTTTCTGCTCCAATTTAAGACCTTTTAAGGCCTTGATTTATGAATTAAGACGTTTTAGGACTTTCAGATACCCATGAGTAAACTGATTTGATGAAGTCTAGGTGACTCAAAAGTCAAAATGACTTTCTGCGAAGGCGTAACTGAATTGTGAGAGGAAAGTCAACTTGTTGAGGTGAGCCCAACCTGGTTTTGAGACAGAAGTATTTAGGGATGTCTCTGTGTGGACCTGGAATGTCCCCAACTCGTCTCAAAACACAGGTCAGAGCGAGTCGATCGGCACGGTCACTTTGAAGGCAGACAGAACTGGGCCACAGACGGTCCATTAGGGAGGAGGCTCTGCTATTTCGGGTCTTCCGGCTTAAGAGGTCTCTGTGTCAGTCTAATGGGGTTGTTGGGACTCTGTAGGGAAACCAAATGACTAAAATCTGTGATGCAAATACGAGGCTGATGTACAAGACCTAAACACACTCTGGTCTTTTTATCTGAGAGTTTGAGAGCTGTGATTGGGTATTTCTCATCCCGCTCTTCCTCTGACCTTGTCTTCATGTTAAGCTGTTTTTGCCTGCATTGGCCGGGGCTGAAAGGAAGTCTGGGTCCAGGCACTAAATGAATGAGAATAAGGGCACGCGTACAATGAAGCTCGAGTCTATTAATTACTTTGATTGATTTATGTGTCAATTAGTGCCTCTGGAAACTTGGCACCAGTTTAGATTTCTTGATTATTAGTGACATGGAGTTGTCTGACTGGTTTTCGTTTGTAATAGATAGAGACATTTTTATGCAGTCATTAAGGGTCCATGGGAAATTCAGATGTGTGAGGATGTAATTGTTAATTTTTACTTCCTGAAAAAGTGTTTAATATCGCCTAAGGACACTCGATTCATGCTTCAGAAGAGTTATGTGCATGGAAATCTGAATCAGACTCAAAAGTTTGCATAGATTTTATATGTTTAAGGGGATGATTTTTTTTTTATGTTTTCATAACCATCTCTGTTGTCCTTAGAATTAAATATGTTTTATTTTGTCTGCTGTGGCTTCTATATAAACACAGACTTAGCATGTGAAAAGAGTACGTGTTTACTCCGTAGGTGTTTCCCCTGTTGGGTCTAATATAGTTTGCAATCTTTCAATAAAAGGCTCTTTTGAAATTATGCATTAGATTGTGACAGGTGTACAAAACAGAAATGTGCTGCACAAACTTGTACAGATCAAAAATTGTGTTAAAAATAAACCTCAACCACTGACAGGTTCTTCAGAATGAGTCACTTTTGAGGTTTGTTAAATTGATTGAAAATTAAATTTTTGGACCAGGAGTGATGGAAGTTAGAGTAAGTCTTTTATTTAAAAATAAAACTGTGAAACGTGTATGACCTCTATAAACGAAACAAAAAAGGTAAAAAGTGAAAACATGTTTAAATATTAACCAGTAGATGGACAGTACTCATGGAGATGGGCAAACGTTGTGAGAATGTTTTTTCTATTTTAAATGCTCTTACCTGATATTTATCCTGTATTATATAATACACTTTGAGTAAAAAGAGTAACTTTGGAGAAAACCAGCCTATATGGGACGAACTTTGTCAAGGTCGCCCTTTGCACTTTATAATGCTGCTAAGGAAGACTTAAAGGTAACACTTTAGAACAGGGAACACATTTTCACTAAGAGTTTTCCCTGAACAAACTCCTAATTTGCTGCTTATTAATAACTAGTAAGGTTGTTGTTAAGCTTAGGTATGGGGTGGATTAATGGATCTAAAATATGGTAATAAAAAAAACTGTATTGAAAACATAAAACCTTATAGCACAAATTATGATGGAAATATAATGTGGCTAGGGGTTATTACACCAGGTAATCCTATAAATAAAAAAATAATACTTAAATAATAAAATTCTAAAATACTACTGATCATCTTTTGTAATCAGTGGCGGATTTAGTGAATTGGGGGCCCCAGGCAAAATATAGGAATGGGGCCCTATTCATTTGCACACACATTTTCCAATAGATCAACCTTGAGGTTCCTTTTTTGTTGTGATGCTTGCTGCTGCACAATGGTGCCCCATAGTTGTGTCCAATGTTTCTACATTTTTCATGTACATGTTATAATGGCTTTCTTTCATTTTGTAGACCACGAAATAGCAACTGATTTACAGTTGAGATACAGGTTTTCACAAAAACAAAATCAATTATAAAACTATAAACCTCACAACGATCGTTAGCCAAAACCATGGATGAGTCAAATGTATAAATTATTATATTAATTTAAAATGTGGGGTTATGTGGGTGGATTTTCGCATTGATTTGAACAAGAATTACAGACTGGATTATTGAAAATGAACATGCATTATCTGCCAGTAGGAGGCGCTTTTGGAACGTCAGAAATATAGAATGAGAAAAGTGTGAAAAAATATAGCCTATATTGACGAGGAAAGTCCTCTGATGAGTTACCAGCGTAAGCCTGTGTGCAAAGGCTGTCTAATACTAAACTTTAAAATACATTTAGTTTGAGTTATTTTAACTACAAATTTAAATAAAACTGAAAAAATAATGAAAAGGCAATTGTACATTTACACACCTAAGGATTATATCAACCAAAAAAGTAACTGTGTCCTCTACTTGGTTCCTTCTCATAAATGAGTAAGCGGCATTTAAAACAATTATAAACATATGATACACACTGTTTCTCAATATTTAATTACAGCCTCAGATGCATAATATTTTAATCTCCTTCAATCAGGATACACAAAAAGCACGTTCAACTCAACTGGTAATAAACACAGTAAACAGCAACCGTTATTCGTGTGTCAGCGCTTAATGCGCATCTCCTATATGAATAGCATTTTAAAGGGCCCTTGGCTTTTAGGGGCCCAAGGCGGTTGCCTACCTTTGCCTAATGGGTAAGTCCGCCCCTGTTTGTAATTCTCATTTTTTTATATAATTTACCATTGCTAACCCTCTATTGTTATAAAAACAATATTAAAAACAAACAATAATAAATTAAATACTAAATACTAATGATCATATTTTTAATCCTCTTTTTTTTACTATAATTTACCATTTCTAACCCTCTACTTTTATAAAAACAATATTAAAAACAAACAACTTTGTCATAATCATAGCAGAATCTATGATGGAAATATAATGCAGCTGGTATTGTTATTACATGCAGGTCAAGGTGAGCCATTAACTGTACAGACGCTTCATCAGGATTCTCCACAGAAAAGAGCTGGTGCAAACTCAGAGACTCACCTCAGCACCGACCACACATGTTTAGCTGCAGAAACACATCTTCTCTTTTACAGAGGCACGAGGGACACAAGAATCCAGCAAAATCAGGAGCAGGCCGTAGAGAAGTAACTGTCCTTTAATCCATCACGCATCTTCTTTTGTGTTTCACATATGAGAAACAACAAATGCATCTGCAAAAATAATAAATGTAAATCATTATTATTATCATCAAATAGTATTAATTGCCAAATTTTAGCAACACTATTGATAGATGATTGGATTGTGGTGGACACTATATATTTTTTTTTATTTATTTATTCAAATAAGTGGTCTGACAAAAGAAATCGCTGAGAAGCGCACTCTACCGCTCATTCAGTTTAACATGATTTTTAGTGGGTTCTCATTACATGTCATGTTCATGCCTAGTTAAGATCTAATTTTAACCACATTAAACATATGCATGCTCTTTGAGATCCCTTATAATATTAATATTGCAGTGTGGGCTCTTGTAATGTGGGCATATATGTGAAAAGTCATCACTAATGCATGCTTTGTGGAGTTGAATGTGTACCGCTGGACTCCTGTATTCAGTATTCATTCTGAATTCAAACTGGGCTCTGGTCTGTTTTCTCACCCTCTCCGGACTGCACACAGGTGCTTTCTGCGATTGATGGTCTTATTTTGTATTCCTTTCACAATCTCTCACCACTTTGAGGCCTGATGTGCTTTAGCTATGGTTAGACTGTTCTAACTCATGATCTCAGCCGGAGATGTTAGAGTACTGCTATTATTTAGCACAACAGAAGCTGGACGAGGACAGATAATCCATACTCAGATTAAACCTGCTCGATTCAGTGCAGACAATAACACACAGACAGTCAGTTTAGTGATGTTTCTGAAAGAAGGAGATGTTCTGAATTTGGCTTTTCACTGATTGTAATCACAATATCTAGCTAGACAAAAGGGGGAAAAAAGGAAATGTTGTCAAGAATGTTCAAAAAGCTTTGGAGTTATGCAGGCTTTTTGCACTTTCAGTACTCACAGATTAGACAGACAAACGGATGGATGAACAGATGGACAGAACGATAAAATGACAGACAGAGAGAGACAAATTAAACAACTGAGATAGATAGATTAGATAGATAGATAGATTTATATTCATATATTTTTGTTCATGTCATATTCATTTAAAGAGCTGCTTAGTACAATGGACAGAACAAGATGCTTGACTCATTGAACTCATCTGATGATGCTGATTTTTCTGACAGTGGTTTTAGGCTGCTGGGCTCAAACAATGTGAGTCAACCCAACCCATCTTTCATTCGTCTAATCGTCCACCCCCACTTTTATAAAATTCTGACTCAACACAGGTTCCGCCGGTTTTCACACGGCTCACTGCCCTGACGTAGAAGAGTTGTTGCACTGTGAACATGCTGCTTAACTGGGTTTTGTACGCTTAGTATATAGTATGTAGTGCAATGAGGACTTAACATATCTCTGTGGTGCAGATGTTGCTTGTTTTGGCTAAAGCAACTACTGCCACTATTGGGATTTCAACATCCCCCAAACCCTAGTATTAAAAATGCTATGAATATGAACTTGAAATCATACTGCTTGTTGTGGTGATTACTGAGGTGATTGACTTGTTGTGGTACTATTTTCACTTGACAGATAAGCAACCACATCCTAGAAAACAACCACAACACCATAGCATTGTATCAACTGATTTTGCTTACAGGGTTGCAGACACACAGTCAACTTGCTCTTGAGTGTTCACGGACCGGCATTGACTATATATGGTGGACGGCTTATGTATAGCGGCCCATAGAAACAGCCGCTAATAGGGCATCGACCTATACATATCTATGGTTAGAATGCAAAATGCTAATGCTAATAACACATATCTAGAATTTGACTGCTGTGCAGATAAATAGGTTTTCTGAAGGTCAGTATCAGATCTGATGAAGGTTTTGATAATAGGTTTATCATCTGATTTTTTTATTGGGGGATAATACACTCTAAAAAATGCTGGGTTAAAAAGGAACAAACCCAGCTATTGGGTACTAATAATATACTACCCAACTGCTTGGTCAAAACAACCCAATAGCTGGGTTTGTCCCTTTTTAACCCAGCATTTTTTAGAGTGTAGTACACAAGTGTCAAATCTTAACATACACCAAAGTAGCTTCCTCTGAATTTCCTCCGGATTCAGAAAATGCATTGTATGCACTCAGCGTTTTCCTTTCTTTCACCTCTTCTCTGTGTTTCTCTTTTGTTCCATTTCTTTCAGATCCCCTTCATTTCTAGAAGCCATTTGGCTGTTGTGCAGGGTTGTTGAATGTCCTCTGAGCCTCACAAGGCGTTTGGGCCATGTGCCTTTCTGACTGGGCCTAGAGCAAGGAGGTGCGGCTTGTATTTCCCCCTAATTGGGTTGGAAATAATCGCGTTTCACTGCTGAATGGCTAAGCCATAGCAGAGTGGAGAGAGGGTGACAGGCTTGTCTCACAGAGTCTCATGGGTCCTTATGCTGCTGCAAAAAGCTGCTCGGCTCAGTGCTGCTAACCTCCAGCCATCTTCTGTGATGAAAGCAACAAATAAAAAAAAAACACCTGAGAAGGTGCACGACCATCTTGCTAATCAGTTGGACAGGAACTGTTAGCTGTTTAATGACAAGGTGGCAAAACTGGATGCCATGATCGTGAATGTGCAACAACCCAGAGATTCTATTTTAAGAACAAGCCCTTCAGTCAACTGTGATATGCTTCATATGACTTCATCATTTGTTAGATTTCACAAAGCATGAACCAAGCATGAGAAGTCATGTATGCATGAATATTTCTGCCATCTCAAAGAATTGCCATTTAAAATCTTACAAAGGCAAAATTGACAATTTTTTGTCATTTTGTGAAAATTTCTCAATACAATAATTTGATCCCGATGTTGAGTTCAAACATTATTTTCCTGCATTGTTAAACAATTTTAATTTATGCAATTTGATTGCATTTAATATTAAAGCAAATCAAGGCTGGTATTAAGTGTGTGACTTGTGTGTCCTGCACTGTGGAGACATGTGATATTATCATTCATCAGACTAAAGATTTTCTCCTGTCTGTCCAAAGACCTACATTAGAGGGTCTAGAGTCACATCTTTTGACCCAGGATAGTAAGAAATGCCCTAGCAGTCACCTAGTAACACGTTAGCAGTCACCCATAATGCCATAGAAACACCCTAGCAATGACCCCAAACACACTAGCTATGCAGAAACCATTCAAAAGCAGAATATCATACTTGAGGTTCACACTTTTGACTCAAGACAATAAGAAATTGCCTAGTAACCATCTAAAATGTCCTATAGCAGCCACCCAGCACTCTTGTAAACACCCACAACACCTTAGAAAACCCCTAGCAACCCCATAACACCCAACCAATCACCCACAAAGGCTTAGCAATGCCCTAGCAAACCATCAAACACACTAACAATTTCCTATCAACTTAGCAACTGCCCAGAACCCCCAGAAACCACCTAGCAACCTCCTGACAATGCCCTAACAATTCCACATAGCCTCTTCCTAGCAACCACATAATAACACCTTAGCAGTGTGGTAGTAAACCACTCGAAGAGTGGTTCTAAGTTGCTGGAACTTAGCAACTACCCTACCTAACCCACCTAGCAACCACCCATAATGCCCTAGCTTCCTCCTAGCCTTGTCCTTGCAACCACCTAGTAACACTCTAGCAATCACCCACGACAGCTTAGCAACACCCTAACAAACCACTCAAATACAGTAAGTTCCTAGCAACTTAGCAACCACACAGAATGCCCTAGCAACCTCCTGATAATGCACTAGCAACCACCTATTAACACTCTATCACAACCCTAGCAAACATTCAGCCACAACACCTTAGTAACCGCCCTAGCAACCACCCCAAATACATAAGAAACATCCTACCAACTTAGCAACCCTCCAGAACACCCTACCAACCACCTAGCAACCACCACTAATGCCCTAGAATCTTAATGACAATGCCCTAGCAACCACCCAAAATGCCCTGGCAACCTCCTGACAATGCCCTAGCACCCAACTAGCCTCGTCCTAGCAACCACCTAGTAACATTCTAGCCCACATTGCCTTAGCAGGGCCCAAGTAAACCACTCAAAAACACTCAAAACTTCCTAGCAACTTATCAACCACCTATAACACCCAAGCAACCACCCACAATGCTCTGGCAACCTCCAAGCAATGCCCTAGCAACCCCCTATTAACACTCTAACACAACCCCTTACCAAACACTCACCCACAACGCTTTAGCAATGCCCTAGCAACCATCCCAAACACATAAGAAACCTCCTACCAAGTTAGCAGCCACCCAGAACACCCATCCAACCACCTAGAAATCTCCCAGAATGCCCTAGAGACCTCCTAGCAACTATCCTCAACATCCTAGCAAGCTCTCAGCAACACCATAATGATGTGACCTCAGTTTTTCTTTAGAAAATGTAAACATCTCATTGTATTGCAGTATGGTTTCTACATCTCCTCCTGTCTTCAGTCAGGTCCCTGTCTCTCTCTCTGTCTCTGTAGCAGGCGTGGCGCCCTCTGGAGGTTGGGATCAGTGATATTAAACATGCTCCCCCATGGCCATCATCACAGGTGTCGGGCCATCGCGGAGGAGCCAGAGAACGACCGCGAGGAGAGGATTCTGGCAATACTGGGGATCATCGGCACCGTGCTCAACCTACTGGTGGTCATCTTCGTCTACATCTACACCACCTTCTAAGATCTCAAGAGACAGGATGGCCTCCTCTGAAGAAATGGCAATAAAGCAGAGGAGAACAGACTGGCATCATTTTTCATCACCAAAAACCATCAAGCAGTGCCTGACCTATTCAATCAGTCGAGAAAATGCAAGCATTACGTTCAAAACCACACTGAGACCTTTTCATTTGAGTTAGTCTGAAAGATAGCTTACACGGTTGTTCATTATTTGTATATCTGTTCATGGTTAATTTTGTATAGTCTTGATTATAATTGCATGTTCTCTCATTTTTATATGTACAGTAAGTATTATATGCTATTTTAGATGTGTGTGAGTTTCACTTAAGTTGACCTTTCGTCTGGGTCCGGAGCCGAGCAAAGTTAAGGTCCAGATGTTGAGGATCTGATGTGCAGAAATAAGAGTGGGAATGGTTATTGAAATTCTTGTTTTATGTTGAATTGTCTCTATATGAAGCACAACAGAGCAGAATGCCACAACGACGTCTTGTTCTCAGGTGTTTATCTGGGTTAGTAGGAACGTTTACTTGAAAAGTGAAGGCACGTTGACGACAGTTGTTGCAGTCATGCACGTAATGACTGATCTCGATTTACACTTTCTACTAAGTGTGCTTTTTGCAACTAAAAACTTCAACCTGATGAAAACAGTGTTGTGATAGATTTGTACAACAAAAATAGTTTGACAGTCGGAGTAATGTGAAATGAAAGAGAAAGATGGCAACAGAAAAGTGCTTTTGTAACATCATAACATACGTTTTGACTGTTGAAATGGGCTTTTATCTTCTTCCGCAATGTTTCAAAAGAAAACATAAAAATTTAATAAAGATAAAAAGAAGATGTATCTGATGTTTCTTGTAATTAAAGAGACAGGTTTCCCAGAACTGACAAAGCTGTCCATTTTTTCCTTAGAGCTCAAAAGGAGATGTCGCTCAGCATTCAGTTTCTTTGTGTGGATAAGAAGATGCAATGGAAATGAATGGTGACTGACTTACTTTCAGCTTAACATCTCCTTTGTCTTCCACTGAGTTATACAGATTTCAAACAAAGAGTTGAGTAAATGATGATTTTATGACAGAATTTTCACTTTGGGAGATTCGTCCCTTTAAGGGTTTATTACAGCCAGACAATTTATGTGCTCTGAGTTCATTTAAAAAAAAAATATATATATATATTATAAAGGGAATCCCTAGGAATTTCAGTAGGAATTGCCGAAACAACAAAAGCACTCAGTGTAGCTGATTTTATGAATTAAGCCCCTTGGCACATTCTGTTTTCTGGTACGTGGTAAAAAATAAATGAATGAATAAATAAAATAGTGCAGTACCAAGATGATGTCTGAAGGTATAAAACAATAGATTTCCCTCTCTCCCAAATGCTCATTCGAATGGGAAGATGACTGAGAGAAATGTCAGCAAAATAAGTGGAGGGGGATAGCAAGTGAGCGGCACCACTGGGAGCTGGAAAGCCTGCAGCAAACATAAAGCCATCTGCTCTCTTCACGGACAGAGGCATTTCCCAACGTGCTACGCCGTGTCATCTTGATATTAAGAAACCATTGATAACCTGCACCACCAAGCTTGGAGATCACTGCAAACGTTACTGAATGGCTTAATAATTGAATATTCTATCACTTACTGTAGTTTAATCTCCTGCATTAAGCCAAATATAGTCATATCTCCTAAAACGTGGACGATAAACGTTCATTTGATAAGCCTTTCTCTCTCTGCGCACCAATTCGAATGCCAGACGAGTGCAGCTAACAGCAAGCTGTGTAGCATAAATTTTACTTGCATTTCTCAGTATTTTTTTGCATTTGTTATTCAATGACAAAACATATTACTTTGGCATTTACATTCAATTTAACTTATGTATTTTAACACAAATAATGAATTAAATTAGAAAAGGCAAGTAACACATTAAATTATTATTATTATTTTTTTTTTTTGTAAAGCATACTCTAATGAGCTTTCTTTTATTTACAACTTACAAAAGATGAGATGTTCACAAAAACTCGTTGGCACTTTCCACGAATATGTCCTATGCCTTTTATGAAAGCGTTAGAGGCAAAAGTCTAACCCTAACCCTAAGACAAGTTTGCAATTTTTACAGAAATTGTGTCTAAAGCATTTCACAAATTTTTTAACCTTGTCATCCAAGTTTATATAAGAAAACTGACAAACTTAGTTTTATTTATTTAATGAGAACATATAAAAAAGTGGAGTCCCAGATTGTGATATTAGGGCTGTAAAAATGCAAACTTTGTATAAAATTAACAAAAAATTAAACAGCTCAAATAAAGTTTGGTCAAGCACCTCCTTTCACTGACTATTTGTTGAAAAAGGGAGGAAAATAGTTTCAAGACCTATTATGTAACCTATTCGTGGAAAGTGCCTGCTTTATTAATTTATTTATATTTTTGAGTTTTACTGAATTCAGACTGTGGATGTAAGTTCTAAGACTGGAGGATTAAAAAAAAATAATGTTCCCATATTCTCATAGTCACATATGCCGTATCTTTTAAAGCTGTAGAAGCCCTGTCAGCCTCAGACCTCAATCTTTAAAATGTAGAGGCACTGATAAATATTTCAGCATGGCCACTGTCATTTTAAGACAGACTGTTTGCTACTCCCGAGAAAACAGCACTTAGAAACAGTAATACTGTAAGAGTGGATGCATGGGGCATGAGGGAACTCGTGTCTGTCTGTTTTTAATAGTCCCGGCCCAATTCAGGCCTTTACAAGCAGGAGTAACACGACCTAGATACATTCATTTAGTCTCTGTTCACATGTTTTACAGGCCCCCCCCACTTGTGTGGAAGATGCGATCCACCATCGAATTATTGACATCGCTTTTTTAGTTATTTATTTAATGTTGTTTGTACTTTATCTTATACTGACAAACACTCACTCACTCTCTCCCACACACACACACACACACACACTCACACACACACACACACACACACACACACACGCGCACGCGCACACACACACAAAAACACACACACAAAACACACACACAACACACACACACACCACACACACACACACTTCAATCACTTTCCTACTCCTCTCACTCACTCTACACAACACACCACACAATCACCTCACTTTTATTTCACACACACACACACCCACACCACTACACTTACACACAAGCATTCAAGTAACTATGTACCACACAGGCACACTTTAACAAACCACAAACACATCACTCACCCTAACTCACTCATCCCCCCCATATATTCTTACACACACCATTCACACACAATACACCACACACTTCACACAACACACACAACACCAACAAACATGAGGCGATTGCCCATCCACCTTTTGCAAATTGCCTTTATAATAACCTACCTAACCGGGTCTTTTTCATCATTGTGAAGCTCCCACGATAATTCCCTGATAGCTAAATCTGTGGAATTAAGCCCATCAAAATTACGGTATGGGTAAATTAATACTAGCTTAAGTTTCTTGCTGCAGTTTGATTTTGTGGTGGCAAGAAACTTTAATTACTTTTTTCATCATGAAATTTAAACTACTACTTAATGAGCTCACTGCAGTTATATAATTCACAGCATACACTGTAGATCCCCCCCCCATCCAGCATACCTACGCCCCTGGTAGTCACTTCACCCACAGCGTTTTGTTGTAAAGTCAGCTCAAATAAAGAGTTACTTTTACTATATACAGTTGTTACTCGATGTCAATAATTCACATCACGATTCTGCCCAGTATCTGCAAAATGTTAATATTTAACCGAAAATAATCATGCCCTCGACACCCCCCCTGATCTCAAAGTGTAATATTAATACTTTCAAATCTTTTAGAGGTAACAAAATCGGACAATGTTTGGCAATTTCTTCCTGTTTGTTTCCCTATGAATGCTTGTTCTTCTTTAATGCTCAACATAGTGGTTTAAAAAGCTGATTTTTCCTGTCTAGACAGCCCCACATTCCAAAGCGCTTTATGCTGCCTTGCTCCACTTTAAGGAGCTCCTAGCTTGTTCTAAGGTTTATATCGACCAGGCATCGTAGCTTAAACGGCCTTATTTTTTTTAGCCCTGCTTTCTTCAGGACCACCAATCGTTTTACCATTTTCAGTCTAGCCCGATTTGGCCTTCATGTTTTATGCAGAAGACTTTTTGGAGCCCACTGCATTTATAAAATGCAAAATAGGCCATAATTATGTATTTCTGCCATTTGAGAGGAGCTCTATCTAAATTATTCTCCTTGTCTTTATCTCTGTTATTGGCTTCTTCAGCACATTCTTGTAACCTCAGGCTAGTGCTTTTTGAGAGTCGTCCACCAATGAACTGACCACATCACAGTCACTCACTTCTCATTACAACCGCTGACGTGTGTAATAGATGAAAATATTAGAGGCCATATTCACACAGAATACGTTTTTCCTTTCCACTGCGCTACTTTTCTATTATGCGTCGTTTCGATGCTAGTAAACATGCCGTACGTGTTCTGATTGTTCTCTCCACGCACCATGAACACCGACCCTTTTTCGGTGCATCCGACAAGGCTATTCTGTCCCTTGAGTAGCGTATCTGAAACCCAGATTAACTTGACACTGGAAATGACAATGTCTAGGTGGGAGATACGTGAACCTCCCTCCCCCCTCTTTTTCCCTACGAACCAGCACGACTACTGCTTTCCTACTCACTCAATATCTATGCCTCTTGATAGAAGGTCACTGAACCTTTCTACTATGCCCCTCCCGGGGTCCCCCACAGCAAAAATGGCTGCCCACTGCTCTGTTTGTGTCGTGGTGCGTTCCCCGGTGTGTGTTTGGGTTCCGATGTTTTTTTGCTTGCAGACGTAAAGGCTACGTTATACACTAGTGTCGCTTTTATTGTTGTAAACATGCAGGCAAACTTCTTCCCCCCCTCTCTCCCCAAACAACTTTCTTTCTTTCAACTTCTTCCTAATCCTTTGCTACAGTTACGCTCTGTCGTTTACACATACTCCGCCATATTTCGCTACCCTCGAATGGGTACCTTACGAAAATTCCGCAAACACCGTTTTAGTTTCGAAAATCTTTTTGGGGGTGTTTGTTCAGTGTAAACGGAACAAAACGGAGACGTTGACAACGATGGCGTGAATGCCCACATTGCTCTGTGATCTTTGATACAGTGCGTAAAACTAATAACATATGTTTCCTAATTGTTGTATCTGCCCGAACTCCCTTTTTTTTTATGGTTCATGTGACTTTTTATGGCGTTGTTCAGTTGCGGTATGTGCATGGAAGGAAGAACGTTTCATGCAAACGCAACAGGTGTAGACACTGGATCTCGTCTTTCATTTCTGAAACCACCAGTTAGTTGTGCTAAACAGGGCGCTTAGTGCCGAGCGAGTTAATTGCAGACCAATGGTCCTAGCAGCATGTTGTTCGTCACCTTAATATTATTGGTTCACATGTCAGGTCACTCCAACTTGTTAAAAGTATAGCATACTTTTTCATCATTCTCTTCATTGATCTCATCTCGAGTTTAAGTCAATCCCCCCGAATTCTTTTATCTAGCGCCCATGTGAGGCCGGGTGCCGTTCAACCAATTAGTGTTTTTAGCCAGCGTTTAGCTAGGACCCCGCAATGAAATGTTCCTCCAACGACCATTATTTATTATTAGTATTGTTCATATGACCGGACATTGCCGAGACCTAGCAGTGTGTATGACCTGTCTGCCTGTTGTTTTTAGTCGGTTGCTACCTGTGGAATGTGACCGTCGAATTTGTCCCGCGCCCCTCCTACATGGTTGTATGACGTATGGTCTGAGCCCGGCTCTAAAAATGGACATTGCATGAGTCATAGACAAAGTGAACAGTTTCAGTTCTCAGCGACCAGAAAACACCACCAATGTAAAACAGATTTATCATTTAATTGCTAGCACTGGGTTTTTTTAATAGGTAGACGCTCGCACTGAATAAAGATTTGACGAAAATACACTAATCAACTAAGGATGTTGAAAAAATAACACGCATTCGGAGACACTCACAGACTTAGCCCATCGCAATTATTTGTGAATTATATTTTCAGCACATATTACAATCAATTAGTGTCGTGCACTGACTGTTGTTACCATGTAAATATGTTCACTATCTATCATTCTTTTCTGCGGCGGATTACTACTGTAATAAAATAATATAGCACCTGTAATGCTGGCTACCCTCCACTCCCCCTCTACCTTTTTTAGATTGTAGCCTCTTTTGCTATTGTCTCCATCTCCATCCATCATCGTCCTCTCCTCTACTGACCCCTGGGTTATAGTACACTGACCTCTGACCTCTAATTATATTCCAAGTGCTCATTAGAAACATGTCCAGGTGAGTTCAAAGTGGGCACACTGCTGTAATTGCCCATTATAACTTTTCAGCCCCATCTGACACCTCCCTCTCTCTCTCTGAGGCCTTACGCAATTAGTTCTGTGTCAGGCTTTATCAGAGGAAAGTCTCTTCTGTTAATGCACAGCATGGTCTACAGGGCTTATGCACTTTTCTGCACTGAAAGCAAGAATTCAATTCAGCTTCAAAAGTCACAGCACTTCCTAGAAGGTCTCAGAGAGCATATGGCATTCAGAGGGGTCCTGTTTCGCTCTCTTTGGCCCAGAAAACACCCCTTGTTAAAAAGAAGTGTGCTTAATTGAACTAAATGTGCACTTAAGTGTACTTAAATGTTAAAAGTAATTTGTTTAAAAACTGTACTTGCAAATAATATAATATAAATGAACTTAAAGGCCACTGAAGTGCACTTAAAGAGAGACACATTTCTGTTTCATTACTATGTTTCTTAACACACTTAAGCACTCTTTTAAAAGTCCAATTAAAAGATTTAATAATAATAATTGTGTTTCAATAATCTTTTGTCATGTTATTTTGATGTGCTGACAAACATACTAAAGCCGTGGTAAAGTACGTTGGATCATTTAAAATGATGAATTTGATATTACATTTAAAGTTAACATATTTTAAATGTACTAAATACAACTCCATCATTATATATGCAATTTTAAATATATTAAAAAATATGTGACATACAAGTTTCCACAGAAATTACATTAACAAATATTTTAGTTTACCATAAACGTTTGTCAGAACATTCATCAGCAACTTTGACCATATTTATCATATTTAAAACAATAACTAATTTTTAGTAAGTTATGCCCCCAGTTAGTAATTACCTTGAAATTTCCATGGTTAATAACAGATACTTCAAGATGAGCGTGTCAAAAAACACTAATTGCACTTAATATAATACAATACATTTTCATTTTATGTATCAAATAGCACCACATGACAAGGTTGTTCTGAAACTATACATTCAGTTGATACTTAAGAATATTATTAAATTTTTAATTCATTTCTATGAATGTGCCCCATTAGTACCACCGGTAACCACCTTTAGAGATAGTTTGGATGCCCTTCCTTTCACTTATTAACCCTGCACTTTTCACCCTAACAATACAACTCCCTAATTTTGTAATGTTGCTTCTGTTTATTCATTACAATGAATGATATTCTAGTAATATGCATGCTAATAAGCAACTAGCTGAAGTGTACGTCTTTGTCATTACAAGCTCTTGAGAACAAATTAATGATTTTCAAAAGGAAAAGAATACGTTTTGGATCCAACAAACCGTTCCATTAAATGCTTCTTCTTTAATAAAGATAAATGGCTTTTGCCCCAATCAATCTTAACGTCTCCAATCCTATTGAGTAAGGAAAGCCCTTTGAAACCTTATGGACTATCCAGGTCTCTGTTGGTTTCTCTGCAGTCAAAGGCTGTGGTCCATCAGAGACTCGGACAGAATACATTGCTGATGTCTTTCCATACCGATCTTAACCCCAGTCCAAAACCAGCACAGATGACCAGATGCTGAATCTGTTTGTAGAAGGACTCTCCGTTCATCCAGAGGGACACTGAGTGTAACGTGATTCCTTTGTGAGAGGACTTTGAAACAGGAGACATGGAGGAGACGTACAGACACGTGAACGCTGGGTGTGCAACGAACAGGAGAACTATGGGTCAGGAGGACATACTTAAGGTAAAACACTAATGCAGATGCAGAACATACGTCATTGCTTTCCATTACGGTGAAGAATAGAAAATTAAGGACTAACGTGGACATCTGGGATGTTTTTCATTAGGAAACATAACTAGCATATTTTGTTAACAAAAGGTGTTTTTATGTATTCATATGATTTTTTGAAAAATAAAAAATAAATTTGTTTTGTTTTTTTCTCACATGGCTTAAATCTATTGAAATATCAGTAGGGTCGAGTGGGGGAAACGCCCCCTAAAGGACTGTGCATGTATTTTATTATTTTTTTCTGTAAAACAAAAGTTAAATGTGTCCAGAGTAGTTTTAGTGACAATGACATAAATTATAAACCAAGTATGACAAGTTTCAGTTTTCATGTTATTAGATTTGCTTACAGCAAAATCAGACTACAGGCAGTTTTAGCCTAAAATTAAAAATAATATAATTAATAATTATGAGTTACAAAATTATAATAGCCTATTTGAAAAATATTGTAAGCTGATGCTAACTGGTTAGATAACTAGCTAACTGATGCTAACTTGAGGTAATTTTTAAATATGTCTAAATATTTTTATTCTACCCACTTGTTAGAATGGACACACAAAATATTTGATGTACTGTTAGACATGCAGGAGATTCTAACGAATAAGCCTGCCTGGGGCTTTTCCCCCCCCGACATAGGTTTTTGAAACTTATGTACATTATGTAAGTCTAAAAATATGATATTTTTCTTAATAACACTAGTACGTTCTCCCTACTCTACAGGCTGTAGTAAATGTGATTTCTACATAAACAGCCCTCAAAAAAAAACAAAAAAACAAAAAAAGCTTTAAACACTGCGTCTTTGCTGATATTTAGATCAGTTGCCTGTGAAGTACTGTGCGCCGTGCGGGGGAGGCTGGCGGATCTATGTGTTCAGGTCAGCATGTGATCCCCAGCGCGGGGGGGGAATCTCTTTCTACAATCAATCGTGTCCACACCGTCCATAGTTAAACTAAAACTTCTTTCTGTTTTCTTTTTCTGTTTCGTTAAATTGTGAAACCGTGCCCGACGCAACGGCCCCAGCTATTGAACTTTTGCTGACATAATTCGACAGATGGATTTGGTTGTAGAAATTCTGCTGTGATCTGCTTGGACTGATAGTCCATTAGCATAAGAACCCAATGTGGCGCCTCTTGATACTAACTAACGCCTCAGTCTCATTGTGTTTGTACAGTATGTGGAAGCGTCTCTCAATTCGACAATCCTTGTGTTGAATGTTGTGTTGTTTGACCCTAACCAGGTGCCTCACCAAACTCGGTCTTGGAGGGCCAGTGTCCTGCAGAGTTTAACTTGCCTCATGCCACGTGGTTTCTTGTATGTCTAGTAAGAGCTTGATTAGTTGTTTCAGGTGTGTCTGATTGGGGTTGGAACAAAACTCTGCAGGACACGTTGGACCACCGAGGACCGATGTGGGGCCCCCGGCTCTAAACCACTGTATTTAACACCTTACCATCACACTCTTTGCTCTCATGAGAATGACTAATCCTGGTGTTGAGATCAACTTTAAAAAGGAACGAATTGCAACAATCCCGTATATCCCTTAATTCCTCAAATTTCTATAATTTCTCAGCTGCTCAAACGATCAGCTACGTCCTGTCTGTTCATGAAAACTTTTACTTGATTGTTATCCATCTGGGAATTACAATTTTGATGAACAACAGCAACTTCGCACAAATTTAAAGGTCTCCAAATGTGTGAATGAAGCACTGGTAACATTTTTCTGAACATAACATGACAAGGCACTAACCCACTCATCACAACACACAAACACACCAAGCTTGGCTATTCTGAATAAGTATAATATTACTAAGTATTTCTATACTATCTTATATTATTACAATATTGCTAATATTTCATTTGTAATGTTTGTTTCAATGCATTAATGCACACACACATTGCATTTTCGTGTTTTATGGCTTCATTCCATAGGCATAATGGTTTTTCTACTGTACAAACTGTACTGTATTTTCCACATCACTCTTACCCTAAACCCTAGGCCCCTGTCCCTCTCTTACAAACTTCATCAAAATCTTGTTTCGAGGACCAAAAAAAATTATAATAACGTCCCCACAAAGTCAACATTTACTGGTGTTACTACTTACTGGTTCTTTTAAAGTAGGAACCTGGTACACACACTCACACACACACACACACACTAAATGTAAGAAATAAAATAAATCATTCTAATTCAAAAGCTGAAGAGAATATAAATGAGATCATTTCATGCATTCCCTGGGAATCAAACCCATGACTCCGGTGTTGCCAGCGCCACGCTTTACTGTTTTCAGCGCATTAGTACCTCAAGACACCGTTGGTCTGATTGTGAATGAATGAATATGTCGCTCTTTCAGGAACACACAGACGTCTCGTCTCCAGCAGCCGCTGGTCAGGAGGAGCCAGGGGCCCCAGAGAGAGACGACAGTAGAGGCTCCGCAGAGAGAGTTTTGCCTGATCGGGGTCACTGCTATCATCCTCAATCTTCTAGTGGTGGTGTTAGTGTATATTTACACCCCTGTGTGAAGAGAAGTTCATTACCCAACCACTAAACTTCAGACTATCTGGACGGCCTCACTGCCCATAATGAAAAGGACTAGACGTTGTGTTTGCTCTGGTGAGCAGCCTGGGAATATACAGTACATATTGCCAATGCTTTGTGTTTTATTTGTCTTTTGTTAATTAAATGATGGCTGTGGTTGACAAAGTAAATGAAGTTTAAGCTAAGCATAAACCAGTCTCCTTTAATTACTACTGATTAATGAATGTTTACTGTGAATGTTGTCCTTTTCTACATGCTATTTTCTAAGTGCACAAGCTTCTAGAATTAAGTAAGAATTAGTTTTCTTTTTATTTTGTTCCTCATCTCTATTTGAGACATTTCACTTTCCTGTTAACATTGCATAACATCCCTTTAAATATTAAAACCCTTAATGACATCATCCTCTAGGAAGTGACATCATTTTGGAGGGAAAACAACACGTGGATTTGTTGAATTCTGTGACGTTTGCCATTTTTTGTACGGTTGTCTCACTTTGAATGCTCTGTCATGTTAAATAAAATGACTAAAACTGATATTCTGAAATGGTTAACATGGTTAAAAGTATCTTATCTGTAACTTCAAGTTACTTATGTTATGAAGACCAACTCTCAATCACTCATCTGCATATTTTTTTTAAAAATTATTAATGTTTACATGTAGCATTTGTAAATGAACTTTCTTTATGTAGTCTTTAGCAGATGTGTTATTATATTTGCAAGTAAGATGCATAAATTGTCAATGTCATGGAAAAGTAATACATCATTTCCATGATTTGAACGTTCTGATGGGTAATGTCAACTTGTTCTAACATGGCAAAGTAAAAAAAAAGAAGAAGCTTTTAAACATATGAACATGTAAATGTTTATCCATCACACTCCTCACACGCTGCTCCGGGAGCCTGAGCTCTGATAGTTACAAGCCACGAATCGCTCTGATTGGCTGAAAGTGTTCCATGCATCTCTTTCATGGGCTCGCGTCTGGATGAGAGAATGAATGAGACGAAACTCACTGACTTACATTCAGAGCGAAACCACTTTGGAAAGTGCATCAATTGCATCAGATCGGAATAACGATGTCAGAACTGTGGAGGTTGTCATTTTGCATGTCTGGAGTCCTTTTTATAACCTTCCTTTCCCTGGCGACCGCAAGCTCCTCATCAGTCAGTCATCAGATGCCTCCTGATCTCATCCATCCTCCACAAATCAGGAGCAAAGCACAGAGACACAGACATCAGAGCAACTCGACATGGACACAGATAGATTTGAAAGGGTAAGTGTCTTATGAATATCTTGAATATATCTGAATGTATGACCTCGAAACAATGTGGAAAGTAACTCGATTTTTATTATATATATTATTTTTAAATATAGTGATCAATTGTTATTTTTGTATCTTTTGTAGTGTGTCAGGATAAACTAAAATTTGTATTTTTCTCTAATTTGAATCTGATTCCAAAAAGGAATTCCATTAAAAATCTCGTTCACATCTTTAAAGATATGTGTGGTTAAATGATTGAATATATGTGACCTCGAAACAGCACAGAAACTAAATAGACCTTTATATTTTATTGCATTTCAAATGTAGTGAACATACAGGATCAGTAATGAGGTTTTTTTTTTATATTATTGATTCAATCCTAAAGAACCTTAATGTGATCAAAAAATTGCCTATCACATTATTGTCTCAGTAAGCAGTCTATCAGAATTTTATCCAAAGTATTCTTATTTTATATTATGCAAATAATGATTGTAATTCCATTAGCAATTGTTTTCACATCTTTAAAGATTTTTGTATCTTGTCCCTTAAGGTAAGTTTTTGAACTCCAATAATGAAACGAACTGAAATTCTAATGCTGATTGGTGTCAATTGTCCATTGAACTTGTCTCTTTCGGTGGTGCGTGTCTTTTTTGTATGGTTTGCTTGTAATAAAAACCTTTTAATAAAGAGGTAAAACATCATGTTTACTACACATCTCATTCTCATCTTGACCTGCATCTAACACAAGGTTTATAGGCACCAGAGATATAACAAAGCACTTTACTTCAATCAAAGCTCTTTATAGATCCAGAATGACTTGAAAACATTGGGCCGTCTTAGTTTGCAGTTACATTCAGTCAGATGTTTCTCTAGACTTAAACCGGAAGTGTTGATCCTTCGAGCAATGAGGGGAATTCCTGATTCTCCTGAAAAGTTTGAGACCTAGTGACTGGTCTTTGTAAGCCATAACAGAGCTGGAAGTTACTTAATACTTACCCTTCTTTCATATTCATGTCGAGGGAGCCAGAATGCCACTGAACCTTTGAAAAAGTGGATGCACCGCTGCTCGTCTGTAACATCCCTCCTCCTCAGGACTTCATTGTGCTTTTGGGTCAACCGAGGACATTGACTGTGCAAAACATCCCGGGGCAATGGGGGGAATATGGTAGCTTAGAAGGTGTTGTTGCAGAGTTTAGTAATGCTAACAGGCTGAACGCAGGTTCAACAGTTCAGAGCTCAGAAGGCCAAGCGCAGAAAACGGCTTCATTTCAGAGCGCATCAACAGAGCCTTTCACACCTCTGAAGTCTCAAAGGGAGACAAAAACACGATTATTTCCTCCTTGATGGAGGTGCCAGGCAAAGTAGGAGCTTTGTGATAATCCAGCAGTTAACCCACATAGTTGACCTCAAGACCGCGGTTGAGGTTTTATTGAAGCTTCTCTATGGCTCTCTGTTACGAGGCGCTGGGAAAAAGAGCCGGGGCCAAGAAGAAAACCATAAACGCCCCCTTTTTGTGTTGCACAAACGTAAATAACATTTTTAAAATATAAAAGGTTCATTTACAATCTTTATTTTACGGCCTCTGCTCCCACTAACGTGTTGGAGGTGCAGAGGTTTGGAAGATGTAAAGATTCGTTCACTGCTTTGTTTCTTTGCATTCTGTTCACACGGAGAAAACAAAAGAGCTGTAGGACGAGAGAATGACATACATGTGGGTGCAAACGCAGCTGGTAAAGAACAGATGTTTTATTCTACAGATTATATCCAAATTGCCATATAATCCTCCTTAAATATTATTAGTGGATTTTACATTTTGTGATAGCAAATCAGATTTAAGGGATTGTTCACCTAAATATGACAATTATGTCATTTTTTACTGCACTTAGAAACCCATAAGATATTCATTCTTCTGTGAAACACAAAAGGAGATATTTAGCAGAATGTTCAAGCTGCTCTTTTCCAGACAGTGAAAGTGAATGTCAATCACGGCGGTTTCCACTTGGGTTGTATGCAAAAGAGCAGCTTGGGAACAACATTATGGACTAAATAATGACACATTTTTCTTTTTTTGGTGAACTATGCCTTTAACATGCCCAAAAAGTAGGTGTCAACTCGCATTAAAACCCAAACTGGGTATAAAAGTCGATGGCAACTTTCCATTCTGTCAGTGCAGAAATGTCCCTATGTGTGTCTAACAGGGACCCAAGTGAAGGGTCAAGGCCTTTATTTAGAGATCAGACAGAACAGAAGGGTGGTAAAAGGTCTCAGTGTTATGAGACATCTCAACACAGCTTCAGCTTAAAACTATAGTTCACCCAAAAATGAAAATAATCCTTTATTCAGTTCATGCTGTCTCAACTTTCTTTTTTGCCTTTTTTTATACAGAGAATGCACAAAGATAAGAAAATTGGACTATTTGCTCTATTACACACATAAAACAATTTAAAGGACTGAAGCTTTCAAGCTTCAAAAGCAAAATAAATGTTTCAAGTAGCGGTCTGTTGAACCCAAATTTGCTGTCAGTGAGATAAACTAGATCCGAATCAGCTGACTGACGAACAAATCATTCCGAACTGATTTGTGAACTGAATCATCTGATTGAAAAGATTTTCCTCAAAAGTTACTAATTGCATGCGCTCTTATGAGCATGCCAAGGATGGATCGGAAAACAACTTAAATTTTGACACAAAATTATTGTATGGATTCAAAAGGCTTGAAATACAAGAGTTATGGTACTTTTGCATCCTCGTTGAAGCTTGAAATCTTCAGTTTTTCCTTTATGTTGCATGAAAGAAAAAGGTCATGCACTCTTTAAATAAAAAAAGGTTTCAGAAGGCTGTTTTTGCAAAGATGTCAGAAGAACTAGTTTTAGTTCCCCAGAGAACCTTTCAGTAAAATGTTCAAAAAAAAACAACCATTGTTTTCTTAGAGTGAAAAACAATTAAATAATCTAAAGAGCCCTTTTTACAATAAAGAACCTTTTGTGCAATGGAAAGCTTCCACGGATGTTAAAAATTATTTATGGAAATGGTTCTTCATGGGGTTTTGGAATGACATGGGGTTAATTTTCAGTTTTGGCTCATGCATAGACAAACACTAACATTCGCAAGCAGTGTTTTAAAATGCAATTAAATGCATGCAACATAAAATCAACAGAAAAGATGAAAGCTCACATACTGATCCAGTGGTTTTATTTAGTGATTTTAGTTAACGCTCCAAATCTGCATGTGCTGAATTAGCTTTGGAAGGTTATAGGTCATTCTGACCTCCACATAGCCTGGATGGCCCATGTCAGCTCTGTCTCAATCGGCTTATGCTGCTCAGACAACAGCCGTCCCTCGGCCTGCCAGGTCCCAACAGTGTCCCTTCAGAAGCCATACAATAAAGGCACATACTGTAACAAATTAGCAAATCCCTCCCGATGCTACAGAAGGGTCAGGTTGATGCGTGCTGGCCGTGAGCGTTCAGGATTGGGGCTTGTGTTGGTGTGCTAATTGTCTTTTCTCCCAGAAGCCGCTAGATAAACAGATGCGGCCCAGGCATCTGAAGAAGACTCTTAATCCAGCAAAGTTTACCCACCAGACACGACTGCCAATGCCACTGTGGGAAAAACAATATTTCTCATGTGCATTGGCACAGCGAGGACGGAGGCCCATATAAGGGGCCATATGAGGGGGGCGTCTATAAGAAACTCGCACCCCCTTTCATTTTTATTCATGGCACTATTTGTCCAAGCTGAATACAACACGAGGTGAAGGGTCAGCTTAAACCTAAGGCTATTCACTCAGTCCAATGCATCTTAAGCGGCCCAGGACCACGGATTGTAAGTCTTTTAATGATGTCCTTTCAGAAGTTGTTAAAATGTGATTATGCCGGACAGATTGATTTGGCGCGGAGCCTGGAAAGGTGAAATAACAGTGAATTTTATTGTGCAGTTTTAAGGACAAGCAGACTCAATGGTTATGCATTGTGTCATATGGGCTTTACTTTTTTATTTTGTCTTTTAAAAAGTATTGTCAAGCTCAGAGTTTCACCCTTGATCTCTGTCTGTCTTTCTCCAGGCCCAACGTTTGTGGCACCAGGTGTTGTTATTCATGGCTGGTCAACCCTAAGACCAAACAATGCACAAAACGTGAGTATCTTTTCAGGACCATTCAGATTCAGCTTTTATACTTTTTTATTATGTTCATAGGAAGAGACACACATATACAGCAGCCAGTTTTTAATCTAGTTCAAATCCTCTTCATTTGTCTGATTTTTCAAATTAAGCAATGAACTGAAGTGTCAGCACAGCTGGGAGCTGTAACAACATAACAAACAGAAGGGGAAGGAAAAAATGTGGTTTCGCAATCTGTTTGAATTGAAGGCCCCCTACTGTCCAACACAATATTCAAAGGAGAAACACTCACGCAGATGATGAAGACTATTGATGAAGATTGCTCAGCTTGCATCTTCCTATACGACAAACACATTTAATGAAACTTAATTGAGCTCATATTCAATTTTCAATTAATGTTCATAAGGTTGCAAAATCTTCATTTGTTTCCGCTGTACACAGTGTTCATTGTTCCAGTCTGCAGCAGTTATTTGTTCAGTTAGGAAGTTGAAAAATCAGTTATGTCTTTCTTTGTTTTATTGATTGATTTTATTAGGCTTATGTGTGTTAGCTATACAATATGTATATTACGATCATGCATCTTACTTTCAGCAGTAAAAATGTCCTTAATGTCTGTCCATCTGGATTTCTGAACATTATAGCATTCCTCAACTGTAAGTAGGCCAAACCTTTGAATGCACAGATTAATTCCAGCATTAATCCAGTCCCTCGGCTTTCTCATCATAATCCACACCTTCCTAATCCATATCTAGATTTACCAACTAATAACTAACCCTTTGACCCATGTGCCTTTAAAAGGCCAGTGCAACTCAAAATAGGGCAATTTTTTGACTAGAAAGGTTGTGTAAAAGCATTAACAGAATGGCAAAATAGTCTCTCTGTTGTTCTCACATTAGCAAGATGTCATCCGCGATGCCATAATAAAGCAGTTTGTCGCCGGTTGAACATCTGTCAGTGTCGTCCAGGCTCCCACGGCCATCGGTGTGAACACGCTAATGTCACGCCAACCATGAGCACCTGGTTTGAAGCTCATCCTGGTCCCACGGTACCCTCAACTGCCACCACGGAAACAGTTACCGTGGTAACTACCGCATCCACCACCATCCACGGCAACATCCCACATCTGCCTCCAGTGATACTAATCCAGATGCAAGAAAGACATACTCATTACGCTGGCAGCCACCCAGGTGAGTGAACTCCTGAAGAATCTGTGCTCTGCATTTATCCCACCCAAGTGCGCACACACACACACAGTTGGGGGTTCGGTGCCTTGCTCAATCAAGGGCACCTCAGTCGTTGTATTGAGTGTGGAAGAGAGCGCTGGTTATTCCCTCCCCACACCTGCAATCCATGCCAGTACCGAGACTCAAACACTCAACCTTTGGGTTACAAATCCAACTCTCTAACCATTAGGCCACAACTACCCCAAAAAATCCAAGGGAGAGTGTGAACGCAGTCTCCCAATTCCATTAATTATGCAGTTGAGATTCCTACATTTGGGGAATTCGCAGGGGTCAGCACAGCCGGAGTGTGATGGGTGAACCACTTAGTGATCCGGGTGTCCTCCCTCCAGGTCTTGGTCAAAGTCTTGTATCAAAGTTAGAAATCCCAGTATCATGACAACATTAGTAAGGTAAGGAATAAATAATATTCCTAAATAAAAAATAATAGACCTATATAAAATTAAAAAAACTTTGCATTGTAACATTTTTCAAATGAATTGAAATGTTGGTGGGAAGTATAATGGCAGAATGTCATTTCAGAAAGGATTTCTTTATTTTCACTTTGTTTGCATTCTTTCCATAAAAGAAAAAAGTGTGTGTGTGTGTGTGTGTGTTACAAGGACATGCCTACAGGAGGCACTCTAATACCCCAAATCCATATCTACTGTAAATAAATACCCATCTGTCTGTACTGTACCTCACTGCCAGCGTATGGCTGCATGGGACTTGTGTATATATCAGTGAAACTAGCACATTCAAGAATCTGTTTGTTTGAATGCTCTTTCTCTCTTTCTGTCTCATTGTTTGAAGCATACTATGTACTCAAAGCTCCTTGAAGGATTCTTCTTGTTTACTGAAGGGTTATAATACCATTCAAATGCTAAACAACTGTAACATCTGTATACACTGATTTGATGTATTGTGTGTGTTTTTTTTCCTTATACGGAGACCTTAAGTAACCCATATCTTCTCATAGCTCATTCCCCACCCTGAAATGAAAAATAAAGCTATCTCTAATCTCACCTAATGTTTTGCCAAGGTGGATAATGTGGAGTTCAAGACATACTGCTCACCCTTAAACCGACATATTTCTTGTGATTGGCTGCCCAACAGGCAGATGCTTCTTTTATATTGTATTCAGATGACAGAAGATTCAAAAGAACAAAAGGCTCTGAAGAAAAGTGTTATGATTGGAAAGCCACACCTCATCTGATCTCAGATTGATGGGGCAATAAATAGCATACTGTTAAGGCGTCTTGTCCCTTGGAAGTCTCTGATCAGAGCTTTGATATTCAAGATGAAATGTATCTACTTGCTGTCTGGAAATTAGATAGAAATGAAGATAGAAATTGTATTTGCAGTCATGGTTAAGAAGTAGTTTATTGCAACTCAAAAGGGTCAGTGAAGATACACAAAACATAGCAGGTTAGTTTAACAGGTAATCTACAAAATTTCAGATTTTAAGACAGCAGTTTTGATCCTATGCAATTAAACTACAACTAATTAGAAGCTTTTAGAAAGCTTTTACAAGCTTTTTTAATCTTTATCAGTGTTGTCATAACACTGGAATTTCAGACTTTGATACAATTCCTTGAAAAATGTCGATATATGATACCATTTTTGATACCACAGGGAAAAATGTTAACATAAAATTTCAACAATACAACAATACATACTTACTTTTGACCATAATCAAAGTATTTTATTATTAAATTCTTGTTTGGAATTCCTATATAACAATAATTAATCCCATATAATAATAATAATAATAATAATACTAATAATAATAATAACAATAATAATGTTGTGGGCTGTTGTTGATATTATTTATTTATTATTATTATTATGCTTATTATATTATTATGATGTCTAGATGGGAACTAGTCGTTCTCATTGTAATACCACAATGTAAAAAGCAAATGTTTTACAATAATTGTATTAATTATTTTACAGTAGTAAAATTACAATATTTGTGTCTTATTTTGTTCCTTTGTGAAAGTTAAACCCTTGAGCTTTTACCGTGGCAGAAAACTGCAAGGAGAGCTTTATATTTCTGTGACAACAACTTTTCCAATGCTTATTTACTGTAAACCAAGTCGATCTGAGATGCTGAAAACATCATATCATGAGTTGCTCATGTGCAAATGAACACAGTGCCGTACTTCACTGTAAAACATGCAGTGCAATGGACTAGTTATTTAATGAAAATGCACACTGTTTGTTAACCCACTGTCAAAGAGAAGAGAGAGAGCACAGCTGGTGTTGGTGAATAGATACTGTAGAAAATGAGTACTGAAACGGTTTCAAATATTTAGAATTGATATGGTTTGAAATATGCTTTACTCAAATACAATTACAATACAATTTGGGATTTGTCCTAGTTAGAGAGATATACTGCCTTTTTGAGGTTGATCAGAACCATTCTGCAATGATCTCAGACTGGTGAGCAAGTCCTCTGCTAAATCTAAGCTCAGGAAGGAAGTTCCTGCCCTGTGGAAACACTTCTCTCACAATAGACTATTGAAAGACTGCATTTATGGGTCAGTTTCAATGATCTACTTGATGTGTCAATGCTACATACACATTATGTGCTGACAGCCTGCAATTTCCCCATCTTTCAACAGTTTTTGTATCACATTCAATGTGTGAGCTAGATTTGTTAGACAAGTCCTCTGTTTTTGAAAGTCCCAAGTCTGGCAACTAAACCCAGAGAGTGTAATCACTAAAACAAACAAGTTCTGGTTTTATTTCCATGACTTTTCAAGTCAGATATAAATGCCTACATTTGGCCACTATGAAAGGTATGTGCTCTGCATATATATTTTATAAATGCTCCATAAATGTTAGTAGATCATTACAGAGGGCCAAGCTTATTAGCTGTTTAGGGGATTTTTACAAAGCCTAAAATAATGGAAATATTAGTGCACCCCAAAGATGGGAATTTTACATGACTCTTTTGTTGACGATCCAAAAAGAACATTGTACTTGGAACAATTTATATAATTTCTTGAATCAGAGACATGGTCTGTATTTGAAAAATAGAGTATAAGATTAATTATCGTTATGGTTCGGCTTGCTAGAGCTCAGTGCAAATCTAGGAGTCCCCCAGGGCTCTGAATTAGGACCTATCCAGTTGTCTTATGTCATGATTTTCTGTGAATGGGGCCTTGCTCAAATCGTCTCCTGTGGCGCCGAGGGTGTTTATGCAGAGTGAGTGTGTGTATAATGTATGCAGAATTGGGAAGGTTGCATGTAAAATGGGAATGGCCATACACACGTTTTATAGGCTGTTTGCTGTTGACCCAAGCTCACGTCAGCTTGTTTTCACTGTAAATGATCTCTGTTTGGGAAAATGAGGCCATGGAATGATCAAACGGAATCATTTGACTTTCTATGTACAGGCTGTGGATTTGAATATGGGCTGCCACATTGCATCAACTTGAGTATATTGAGTTGTACATGAAACCACTGCGATGTCCTTTTCATTATTTTAATTAACCATCAAGGACCGTTTGAATTCAAAGCAGAAATTTCAGATAGACTGAATGGATTTTAGTTTAATATTTCTTGAAGGGGTTCTTGTGAATGTGCTATTTAAAAAAAGACATTTTCTGACATAATGTAGTCTGAATTAAAGTACCATAGTTGACAATTGTACGATCATATGAGACACCTCAGTTTTTGTTTGTACATGTTCACTGGAAATAAATTTACATAACTGTCACAAGTACAGAATACTTAGAGGTAACATCAACAAAGTATTTATTCACAGGTATTTCAGAGAAGCGATGTGGGACACAGGTGAGTATACAATTCAAACGAAGATAGATTGCACTTATCCAAGGAAGTAGCCAGGTAAGTCCTCATACATGGAGAGATGAGACCAGACAAGGAAGAAGTGGAGAGTAACTGCTCTTATACAGGGCTTGATTAGATCAATGGCAGGTATGGCGATGGCTGACTGAGTGCAGGTGTTGAGCAGAAGGGATGCTGGTAAATGTAGTTCCCAGTGGACTGGCCTGGTGACTGAGGATAGTAAGTGGACTGGGGATTGTGACTGTACTCCCCCCTTCCCAGAAGGTGCGACCTCGCACCAAAACAGGCCCAACTGGGGAGTAGAGGGAGGAAGAATCCAGGATAGTTTGAGCCAGGTTGGAGCCAGCCGAGCTGGAAGCCAACCTATGGGGAGCAGATGGAGCTGAGGCCCTCTGACGCAGAGCCAAAGACCACCATGAGTAGGATGTCTGGCTTGGAGAGAGATACATGGAGAGATGAGACCAGACAAGGAAGAATTGGAGAGTAACTGCACTTATACAGGGTTTGATAAGATCTATTCGGTGCGTTCCAAACGGGATATATCGCCCTCCGAAGGGCACTTCGGAGTGAAAATAATCATGGGCGCCATATTGAAGGGTCGTTCCAAACCGAAGTGCTCAAAACTGGCCACTTCAAAGGGCCCTTCGGAATGAAGGGTTTCGAAAGGTACAACTGATGGACACTTTGGGCTCCCATGATCCTTTGCGCAGATTCTTTTCATGATGACGGCACCTCCGTGTGGGCATGTGATGATGGCACAGAAGGGCACTTCAAGAAACAGTTGTTTGGTCCCCTACACCCTTCAACCCTTCGAAGCTCTCACTCCGGAGGGTAAACCAGGGATGAGACCTTCCGAATGGAATGCAGGAAATGACAGGTGTGGTGATGGCTGACTGAGTGCAGGTGTTGAGCAGAAGGGATGATGGTAAATGTAGTTCCCAGTGGACTGGGCTGGTAACTAAATATAGTGAATGGACTGGTGACTGGGGATTGTGACAATAACCTCAACACCTCAATCCATACTCTCATTTTAATAAATATTGCAATTTAAAATATCTTTTAGCTATGTCTTTTCCTGGCAGAAACGGCATGTGAAATAAATAAATAAATAAAATAGTCTTTTTATTTTCTAGTTTGTAATGACATTGTTTAAGCATGTTATTAGTGCTGCCTTTATTTCATAAGTTTTTCTTAAAAAAAAAAAAAAGGCTTTCTATTGTATATCTATGTGTTTAAGAAGCTTTCACAGTATCCATAGGATTTCATTTTGGCTTGTGTTTCAGTTTAAAAGAGGCCCAGTCAGTCCTGTTGAAGAAAGCTCTGTCTAGTGGAACTGGTAGAGAGAAGATCACAAGTGTTATATTGAAATACATTGAATCAGAGCGAAGCAGACTGGAGTCTTCATCCTCTACTGGAGCAACACAAATCTCCAGCACCAAAACCTTCCACACTCGACGGGGCCAGTTCACCCTCATCTACGCCGCAGGTCAGTCCAAGCCAGATGGGCTGATTTTGAAAAATCAAACGTTTTAGGCAAAACATTCACCTCATATCCCTTCCTATAGAAAAGAACATTTCAAATGATATCCCTCTAATACTTAAATGGTTTCTCCTAGACAGCAATGAGATTAAATGAAGAGCTAATGGGGACTTTGGCTTTGTCTCTTAATAAAGCAAATTATATTTCAAAATGTCTCAATCCAAAGTCAGAGATTTCATTCCAATATCAAACTCAAAGATCAAACTCTGACCTGTATATTTCACATAATTTATATAGCTTTGTAGTTGAACATAATCTCAACAATTCTCTCATGTCATGTTTATAGTCATTGTTCTTATTTGTTTATTCTTATTTTTACATTTTGAAGCATAAATGAGTTATGAAAGTGCAATGCAAGCAATGCAATTTTCCTCTGGGTGATCGAACAAACATCTTTTAGCTTTTTGAAGCTTAACGAAACTGTTAAAGACATCTACATTTCATACATACAGTAACTGATAGATTTGTAGGCTAAAAGGGTAGGAGCAACTATCAAACTTGAATAATATTAGTATTAGTTTTTGTATATGAAAACAATTCCCATTGTACATTTTAAGGCAGTGCTTCTCAGCCAAGGGTCCGGGGCCCACTAGGGTGCACACTTACAAGGGGCCTTCAAGATGAGTTACCATTATTTGAAAGAGACATAACCAATAAAAATCATGATATTTATATTTTTAATTCACTGCCTCACAACAGTTTGTTTTTCTTTGAAGACTGGGTTTCCTCACAAAAAAAAAAAAAAAACAACAAAAAAAAAAAAAATAAATAATAAAAATAAATAAATAATATCACAGGTCATTTTTATAATGATTATATTTTTTGTTTGTTTTTTTATTGTTTTTTTATTATGCCAAGCTCTAAAATATCTGGTAACACTTTACAATAAGGTCCCCTTAGTTATTATTAGTTAATGTGCAGTAGCTACAGTGCGCAATACAATGTCCAATATTTATTATCTTTGTAATTGTTTGTTAATACAAATCCAACTTTCATTGTTTAGTTCATTTGAGTTCAAATGCATATAAACTTTTGATTTTAATAATGTATTAGCAAATGTTGAAATTAACACTAAGATAGTAAATGCTTTAGAAATACATTATAAAAATGTTTTTTAAATGTAAATAAAACAAAGATTATCGGAGTATATTTCAAAATAAAATACTATTCTAGTCTTTCTAGTTCAAAATTTAATGTTTAATTTAATGTGTTACTTGCCATTTTTTGTAATTAATTGTGCAATTTACTTGCAATTGTAAAAAGTAAATCCTACACCTTTTTTAGTGTATTTTTCATTGTTAGTTCATGTTAACTAATGTAGTTAATGTTTACAAATGGAAGCTTACTATAAAGTGTTACTAAGTATTTGATTAGTTAGTTTAATTGAGAGTAAAAGTCTTTATAGAAACCCCTATCCTTAACCTTTGTCCTGTAAATCACAAACAACTGGAAAATGCATGGGACTTTTGAATGTTATTGTGGACTTGGAGTTTTAAGGTTTATACAGGTATCTGTGTCAGCATGTTAACCTTTTCTTTGTAAGAAGCAGCACTGGCTTCAAATCAGCTCGAGTAGAGAATAGCTTGTTTTAATAATTTGGCCTGTTTCCTGGTTTCAAACGTTTGTGCCATGATAAAGTTTATCTGCCTGTAGATTTGCATTGAGACCGGCCTCGATACACCATTGTAGCGTATTCCTGCCATTGTTTAGCTTGGCTGAGAGGTGATGGTGCAGTAATTACTCAGGAGATGGATGTGGTGTTTTGCTAATGGGAACCCCTGTGTCTCCATGACCTCATAACACACTGGACATCTTCCCCTATGGTGGCAGCGCATGGGAATTGTGAGGATACTGACGCTTTCTTAATCACCACCACACACCCACACACACACACCACTTCCGCACTCCCTCACTACACACACACGCACACCACACACGCACAACAAACAAACACACAAACCACACACACACACACACACACACACACACTCCCTCCTCACTCACACACACACACGACACACACACACACACACACACACACTCACGCCCTCACTCACTCACACACACACACGCACGACACACACACACACACACACACAAACCCGCACACACACACACACACACCCAGAGAGGAGAGATGAGAGATGTCAATGTTGCTTCTTCCTTCCCCCCCCTAGATTTATGTTCTTTACCATGCATATGAAGCTGTAGCTGATACGTGAATCTCTGGAGTCGAAACTTTGAGTGGGCCCACCCCCATGTTACAGCAATTCCCAATCTTCTCCAGCACATTTTTGTTTCAGTTATTAATGGAATTCACTTAATCTTCAATCATATTTTATTAGGAAGCAGGATTATTTCTTAAACTAAACTAAAATAAATAAATAATAAGTAGAAAAAGCAAAATAAAAATTATTACTTGAAATTAAAATAAGCCTTAACCTGAAATAAATATATTTAAAATTTTAAACTTTACAATTAAAATTAAAACAGGAAATATAAAATTAATGCAATTAAAATACCACAAAATATATAAGCATATCAAGGAAAAATAACAATAAACCTAGAATGTTCATTATTTAAAATATATAAAATGAACGGAATAAGATAACAAAAGAACTGTAAAATCCCGTAAACATATTTATTTTCAGCTAGCTGCCAAGGCAAACATTTCTTGTTTTGTTTAAAGTTGAAGTAACAAAACTATATATGGTTAAATGTCTGTATAGTTTGTTTATTACGTTTTAGATGTTATTCTTATAGTAGTAAAACAATATAAACTAGTTCCTGTTTATATAAATAGAATAAAAATGACAAAACACACAAAATTGAGTAAAAATATAAAAAGGAAAACATAAAAACTAAACCAATAAAACATATCAATTACTTAAAATAAAATTAACATTAACTGGAATACGATACAATATAAATAATAAGCTACTGCAAGTAGCAAGTAAGACAAGTAAAGTACTAAATTAAAGTACTAAAGATAGCTACAATTATTTTAAATGTCTTTATTATTCCGTTTGTGGAGTTTTATAATCTAAACCTATTTATTTTAACAATAATAAATTAAAAAAGACCAAAGGCTTAACTAAAATGAAAATGAAAAGAGAAAATATAAAAATAAAATCTAAAATATTCTCAAAAACTATAATAGAATCCTAAAATAAGACTGTTATGAAGAGGTTTCGGCTGAAGAATATCTGAGCTGAGGTTATTTTTGGGTTTTCTGAGCCAGTTTTTCCCTACCTGAGTGTGGTTTTATGTAATGAAGTGTGCCCAAAAGTCCTTTCCTAACACCAGTCCGGCCTTTAAATCCAGAGCCAGCTTATAAACAACCCCAGGCTGTCCACATAACCTCAGGGCTTCCCTCTCCTTTAACTTCAAACGCTATTATACACCTTCTCCAGCCGCATAACCTCAACGCTTATTGCCTGGCGAAGTGGAAAGTGCTCAAATGAAGGATGTCGTCTCACGTGGAAAAGAGAAGAGCCGCTGCCAAACGCCAGATCTCTGGAAATCCAACACTTTACAGTTTCCACGCCGAGAGAGTTTGTAATGTCGAGAGGGAGTGACAGAAGCTCAGCATTCCAGCACATGAGGAAACCACTTCTTCATTAACAACCTATTTTTGCAATGATGACTGAAAGGGCACACTTTATAAATATTTACACTCGTACGACGAGAGCTGAATTCCCCTGGTGTCACGAGTCAATAAGATGAGCGCAGAACGCATAGCTGAAGTTGAGGGCGTCAGATCTAATCGTTTGACCCTTAAGCTCTTCGTCAGGATTTTATTGTCCAGTTTGTGTTGCCAAATATGAATGCTTGTGTGAGATATTGTTGATAGTGGATTTTGGTAAGCTTATGATTAATGCTGTTTTCCCCCAGTGTCTGTGCACTGATGTGACCTGTTCTTCTGGAGTTTTAGAGTCAAGAGATTTTAGATTCAAAGAGGCTGTAATTTGGCACTGACCAAGTAACAGTCTCAGCCGATATTGCTCATGATGTACTGATGAAGCACAGAAATCCAGAAAGTCCCTCTTAAAACCAGTCAATGGCCTTTAAATCCAGAGCTGGATTACGTGAATATGGCATTTCAGTGTCCCATTGCTATTTTAAATAAGCATTACAGGCACACATCTCATGTTTTTGTTCATTTGTATAGTATCCCCTTCTTAAAGATAGAAATTTTCTAATATAGAAATGCAAATGAACAGAAAATTTAAAAAAAGCTCATAACATTTAGTTTGGCATCCTGAAGTTGATGTTTAATACTTTATGAAGGTTTAGCACCTTCTTTCACAAACAAACAAATAAATAAATACATCTTTAAGCCTGCTTAGTTCCTAATTCATTGAAAGCGGCAGTACATGTTTCTGAAGCTTGACTGGTAGTCATCGGTTGCATTCAGCACATATTGATTAATGTTTAAGTTGCAGTAAATATAAAAGCATCTGTCAGATGAATACCTGTATGAGTCTCATTATGAGTATAAAGTGAAAAGCAGATTCCAGAGTCAAACCTGCATGAAAAAAAGAAATAATATATGAAGATTTATGATATTGTGCATGTCTGTTTCTGAGAGTGCCTGATCCAGTGCCACAGGATCACATCATCTACAACTACCTTCCAATTCACTTCATTCCCACACAACATGAACGTCTCAGCGTCTGGTGGGTGTGGAAGGGGTCTGTTGTCCTCCAGCAAACAGTGTCTGCGCTGGAGGCTCCTGCTCTCAAAACAGCACGTTTCTGTGGGTCGCCATTCGAAGGTGCTGTCAGTTGGCGATTCGGTACAATCACTTTTAATCACTCATTTCGCACATGTAACCCACTGTTTGCTCTTCCTTGAGTAAAAAACCACCATGCTCTGATGTTGCTGTTCCTCATAGCTCTGCTGATGTTTCATTATATTATATATATATATATAATTATTATATTTCCAATCATCCAACTCTCGGAGGGATTGGCATGGGAATGTACATGACAATGTTAATGTATTTGGTCTGCTGCTGAATTGCTGCTGCTGTTGGTTATGGCTGTAGTTGTAGATTATTGCTGCTGCCAATGCATACAAGTACAGAACTGCTACTGCCATGCATACGGCGATATGTGGCCATGAGTATTTAAGCACACTGTCTTGACTGCACAACTCTAGCATATCAAATAACCCTTAGCATGTCCTATACAGGTTGCTCTGGGAAGACGGCCTGTGGGTTGTGGCAGAGACGCTGCCGTTGAAAGAGCGCTGCAGGAAGCTCTAGTGAATGCTAGCCAGCCATATAAGTGCAAGGCAGTAAGCTCATTGGCTGCATATGCAGCATTAACCAATCAGTTTGTGCCAAGTCGTTTAACTCTCTGAAAAGCATTGGTTACGTTAACACCCCGTCGCCTGTGCCATCTAGAGTTTCATGACTGAAGTATCTTCTATATGTAGATCTATATAATAATAGATTATATATATATATATATATCTATTCCACTATCTCCATAATTTAATTAATTCCAAGAAAATACATTCTACGGCTCACATTTGAAGGAACAATTTTTAATATATCAACATTTAACTGAGGCGAAAGCTAGCCGACATTTAATAAAAAAAGTTAAAATAAAGAACATAAATATATTACTATACTACCTATATTATCTATATATATACATATATTAGGAAACTTTCTCCTAAAATTTCTTATACTGATTTATAATATAACAATATAAATTGGGACTGCAGATTATTTAATCTTGGAAGAATATAATGAGAAATATTTGAGTTTTTATTGAGATCTGAGACATTTTGTTGCAGAATTGGAGTTTTGGCAAATCTAAGCAGTCAGAGAGATTACTTAGGCTTTTCTCTGGAGAAAGCGAATTAAGAAGCAGAATATCTCAGCGAAATTCAATTAGCTCTCTCGTTGTTGCTTAGGAAAAAACATCTTAGATTTTATTAGGTTTATTCAACAGAAGTACTATTCAAACACTACATTTGGGTAAACCATTTAATCTGGGAAGAATGTAGCACAATCTTTTATAAGAACTAATCCTTTTAAATGCTCTGAACAGTTTGGTCTTTGCTTTATGGAGTTGTTGACTTTGATCCAGATACTTATTTAGTCAAAAAACTGTTTTAGATTAGGTTCATCCTCACCCAAAAAATGAAAATGACCATCATTTGCTCAACCTCATGTCACTTCAAACCTGAATGACCTGCTTTCTTCAATGGAACACAAAAGGATTTTTTAGAATTTCGAAGTCCATTGAGCACCGTGTAATTTTTCTTCCAGGAATATCCCTGGCAGGGGCTTCTTTTATCCATATTCTCCAACAATGACAACAAAAGAAAGGCTCCACCCCAGCGCACGCTCGAATGCCCCAATGTGGCTCGTAATCTCCATTCTGTCCCCGACTATCGCGGTCAAATATCGGTGCTCTTTCAGGCTGGTCCTGCTGGTCATCATACGCAGGTTTCGGGCATTGCCTAATTCCATGACCTGACGGGACACGTCTACAGAAACCATATTTGACTGGCCAGAAGAATTGACATAAAGTTGTCTGCTGTTTGATCTAAAGCAGTGGTTCTTTTTTGACCTTTTTGACCCCAAGATTGCCCACAACAGTAATCAAAGGCACCATGACTTCTCCATTTGTCTGTGAATTACTGGATAAGAATTAAAGAGAGGAATATTTAAAAATATTTGGGTTGCATTTTACAGTAAAGGGTCATTCATTAATTACATTAGTTAACATGCATTAATGATAAACAACCCTAACACACACATATTATTAAGTTGCCATTTTGCTAACATGAACAAACAATTGTATTTTTATTAGCTGATGCAAAAACGTTTTTGGTCCCCAAATAACTTTTCAGTGAACAATTATTAAAAGAACCATTCTTAGTGTGAATTTTATACTATTTTCAGTTTTTTCCCCTATCCGCATTAAGACCCCCTTCCTGCTCCGCAAACCTCGAGATGACGGTTCCCGCCATCAACGAACTTTTATTATGAGAGTGTTGAAGAAATCTTTAACATCCATGAACCTTTCCCTTTCCACTAATGTTCTTTATAGGTGGAAAATGTTATTGGGATTCTTCATACAAGAAGAAAAAAAAAGGTTTCTTTTAAGAACTGTAATCACTGAATTTTTGCTTTGAGACCCCCATACTGGTTCTTTCTCTATAAACAAAAAACTTTAGAAACTATTCTAAGAGGTGCGAGTTCAGTAGAGTAGCAAAAATGGTGTGCTGTTACCTCCTCTCCAGCATAGCTAATCGTATGCTCAGATAGATCCTTGAGACGTATATTTATTCTATTTGGTGATTGCTTTATTGTCATTTTTGTCTGCCCATCTTTAGTTTCTGGAAAAATAGTCATCTATGAACTTCATCAATTCAGTTCTTTATCTTTTCTTTTCTTTCTTATCGATTTCCTTCCTTTTATGTGTTTTCCATACAAAAAAAGTCACAAAGGGTGACCACAAATGATTACTTCATGCTGAAGCTATTCCTTAACGCCCGCACGCTGCCGAGGGGAACAGCAAAAGCTTGCAAATGACGTGTTGAAATGCATATGAACGAAATACAACCACCACCTTGAGCCCTTCATCCTACCTCGAGATGCCCCCACTAGACCCACACACACACACACACACACCGACAACACACACACACACACACATGTAACGACGATAAAAACGGAGAACGGCGCTGACCTCACCGCTACCCCGTTTGCCATCCAGAGATGCAAATTTTCTCTCTTCACTTTTCCTCCTAGGCTTTGTGTTTTCCCCCTTTTCCCCCTCCTCCCCCCCCCCCATTCTCCCCCTCCTGGGTTTCACCGCCACGCTGCTCTCTCCGCCTCATTGACAGAGAAAGTTCTCTCCCCTCATCCTGTGAGCAGTCGTTCGGGAAGCCTGCGGTGTTGTGAAAGGCGCAGGGCTGAAGGGACAGAGGCAAGAGGGGCATCAACTGGGTGATGGATCCAATCCCAATCTCCGGCCAGATTTGCTTGGCAACAGCTCCTTCAAACACCCGGGACGGCTCTCGTTTCCATCCTCCTCAACAAAAACATCTTTCTACTTACACATTCACAGCCACACACACACACACAGGTGTGTGTGTGGCGCACATTCCCTGATATCTGTGCCAGAACAGGAATTGGGCTTTATTTGTGCACTAGTTGATCCTTTCCAGGGATATTGCAGGAACGTGCCAAGAAAATATGACCTTTCCGCTTCATCCATGGGTTTGGCTTGTAGTGTGTGTTTGAGAGTGTGGTTATGTGTGGTGAACGGGGGCTTTCGGCCAGCGTCCTCACACAGTCCATTGCGCTGCCTCTGCTTGCTACTCTTTGGCTTTTTGCCCTCTGCCTCTGTCTACTATATACCGTGGCTTCAGCAGCACTTCCGCCTGAAAACGCTCCGCCGTCCGAGGGGGTTCGGAGCGGATCAAAGTGCTCTTCACCCCCACCATCTGCAGGCTGCACTGCACGCAGGGACGCTGCACCAACTACTGCGAGCGTGGAAATGTCACCACTGTCTACAACCGTGAGCAGACAGGACAGACGCCGCCTGGATCCGGCTTCAGAGTGTGTGAGTAAATGCACTTCATTGAGGGGGCACCGCTGGCATCCTGCAAGATAACACTGTTTAACAATTGTAAAATTGTTTGCCTAGTGGTCTGATTTGCATTTAGTGTGCAAGGTTTCGAACTCTGGTCTCGTGTACAGTTTCCTTAAATCGATTTTTAAAAATAAATACCTATATAATTTTATAAAAAAGATCTTAAGATCTTCTTAAATGTATAATGTTATACAGAGTTTACGATATTTATTTATTTGAAAAAGATTTAACTTGAATTAAATTTTTTTTACTTGCGGGTGGGTAGATGATGGTCACTGAAGTGTCACCGAAAAACCTGCGGAGGCACGTGTCTCCAGTATGAGTGATGAATGGAAGCTTCTGCAGACACACACACACACACACCTACCTATGCACATGCACAGACCCGCAGGTGTGTCAGACCTTCATCTGAAGTTATTTACAAGCGCTGTGTGTTTGTGCTGAGGTGTCTGTTGTGTCTGGTGCTCTTCAGGAATGACAAACATGAGGAATGAATGAGGTCCTCGCTGGACATTTGCATGGACATTGCAGTACAGTCTCGGGCTTGACCTGAGCATTTGCTCTGAGATGCTTATCAAATGTGTCTTCTGTCACTGTTTATTGTTCTCTCTGTTTGTATCTGTTTATTTTTTTCTATTCGTACAGTAGGTGTCATTGGTGATGTATGTACAGTGGGCTCCAAAAGTCTGAGATCACACTGGAAATATAGCATTCAAAATATAATTTAAAGAAAACTATTTAAGATCCTCCACTATTTGTAGGTCACTAATCAAATAAGAAAATTGATGATATGCTATTTACATTAATTTAAAAATAAAAAATGTTATTAAATAAGAAATTGAGGACATTTTGGCTAATGAGAGAAGAAAAAGTGAGAATTGTGAGATTAATTTTTTAGTTTTTTATTCTGCACCAAAGAATAAGAAAATAAGTGTGATTTTTTTTACCTCAAATTCTGATATATATTTAAATTTGTTTATTCAGCGGGGAATAAATAAATAAAAACATAACAGGAATTGGTGATTTTCATATTTTTTAATTTTATAAAAAAATTTTTTTTGGAGAGACTTTTATCTCACATTTTTTTACTTTTCATCATTCCAAGTACGCGTTTTAGATTCTCCATGTAGTTACAACTCAAAAATAAGCCCTTTTTCTCAGAATTGTAGGGAAAAAGTAAGAATTGTGAGACATACACTTAGAATTGCAAGAAAAATGACAGAATTGTGAGATAAAAAGTCGCAATTTCCTTTTGTTTTTTATTCCGTGGTGGAAATAAGCTTCCATGTCAACCTCAATGTACAACAAGAGTTTGTTTTTAAGTTTTACAAAAAGTACAATCAAGGGTTTGAATGATATTATTGATTTTCTGAACCTATAACTAGTACTGATTACATCGTATATACAAAAGTCAAACTACCCTGATATTCAATAGCATATTCTCATTGTATTGTCCCCACACCCTGATATTGCCATGATTTTTCAGTGATATTGTTATACCCAATTATTTTTGTAAGTAGCGATCTAACATTCTCCACTTACCAAAACAAACAGTACTTTAAAAGTACTTTAGATAACAAAGTTAAAATATCATTACTTCACCACTTACCTGTCCGGCCCCCCTCCCCCACCCCCCCCCCCCCCCACCCCCCATTTTTTAAAATATGCATGAAAGTGCACTATCCAAACTCAAATTATTGTAATTTATGAACACTTTGGAATACAAACCTAAGGTTGGTCTCTTTTTAAAGAAGACCATCACGCAGATTACTGCAAAAGTGGAATCATTTCAAAATATTAAAGTATGAAAAAGTTTTAGAAGTTTAAATTTACTGTAAAGAAAATGCACTATAATAATTGTACATAACAGGTTTTACTCTAAAATTGGTATAAAATTAAAGCCTTATGTCTAAATAAGTTATGTTCCAAATTTGAAGTTGATATGAAAAAAATTGAGGTTCCTGTGAGATTTTATTTAGGGCGTTATACCACAAACAGCCACCGGGTGCCATCCAAACTCCATTACATTTTTTAAATGTATTTTTCTGTCACAAATGTCTAGCTTTCTCTCAGTATTACTTCTATCTCAAAAAAGACTCAGACCTTTCCAATGGTTTTTTTGTCAAGATTATAAAAAGGTTTGATTCTGAAAGACCATAATGCATTTTGTAATATGACACTTGACACCGCCCACTAAGGGGGAGGAGACCGCCAAAATATTTTAAAGTACCATTTCTATGGTAACGCAATGTCTGATTTCAAAATCGTTTTCACAGGATGGCCTCTAAGCTTTCAAATGATATATGATTTATGATGATTACTAAAATATTTGATAGAGAAAAAGGACAACAACAAGAAAGAGCGCCAAGCGTCCCACAGGTGGGACGGTGACTGTTAAGGGGTATTAATCAAGTTATAAATATCAAAGAACCATGATATTATGCTGGTTAAATAGCGAGATCGGCTCCAAACCAGCCTTGGATATTCAGTCCATTTCTGAGCTAGAGGCTTATTTTATGAACCCAAGTTGTATTGCTAGTCACCGTACCACGGTACGCTTATGTAAGGCTTGAACAGTCCTCCTGACTTCAGTTTCCACTCGGGACCTGTTTCCTATTCAGCTCTTGCCTCTTGTCCAAGAGAAAATCAGCCCCAACAGTCCAGTAACATTGTGACCTATTTATACAAGAGCTGCCTGTAATCTCCATCAAGAGAAGCACATTATGAACTTATCACACACCAAAGCTTCCTCTGATAAATGTTATACGTTTGTGTTTTAGTCTGGTGAACATGTCGTATATAAAAGCAGGAGGTGATTTATATGTGTTCTCCGTTCAAGCTGTTGGAGATAAATGGGCATAAACACACATGCCGTGTTTGTGGCATCGAAAGAAATGGTGTTGGCTTCCAGTTCTGAGAAACATGCAGCTCGTCTCATTTATCAGTTTTCTAAACCTCCGCCCATGCTGTCAAAGCGTCTTTTTATTTGAGCGGATGAATCCTCGAGGTTACGTCTTTTTCAGTGACTTCACGGTCAGTCTGGCATCCAGGCACGAGGCCAAGCGCTGGTTGTAATTTTGCTCGTTGGAGTCGCTTGACAGCTGAATTATGACGACGAGAATGATTCGAATCTTGATTGTAAACATGTAGTGAAAGTTTGACTGCTGAAAAACACTAGATGTTTCTTGCCAGTGCAATCCAGAGCTCTTTATATCACTATTTGTTTAAATAATATTCCTGTCCCCCCTGCATTTATCTCACTGGGTTATATCCTGATTAGACACATTTGTCTCCGCTATTCTGTAGTTCCTAGTCACTTCCAATGGATCCATGTGGGATTGTTAGTTGTGTTTCTTCTGGATTGTGCTTCCTTTGGCCTGGAAACATTTCATCTTCGCCAAATTGATGTCATATGGTACCAATTTCAGAACTATAGAATGTGACCAAAATGCTCACAAATGTGGAAAAAAAGGTGACAATAATTGAAAATCCCAACCTAGGCCTATAATGTAGTTTCCAGCTGATGTGAACACTACACTCTTAAAAATAAAGGTGCTTCACGATGCCATAGAACAGGGGTGGCGAACTCCGGTCCTGGAGAGCCGCAGCCCTGCAGAGTTCAGCTCCAACCCTAATTAAAACTCACCTGCCTGTAGCTTCCTAGTAACTGTTCAGACCTTGATTAGCTTGTTCAGGTGTGTTTGATTAGGGTTGAAGCAAAACTCTGCCGGGCTGCGGCTCTCCAGGACCGACGTTCGCCACCCCTCCCATAGAAGAACCTTTCTGTCTAAATGGTTCCATAAAGAACCTTTAACATCTGAAGAACCTGTCTGTTTCACAAAAGGTTATTTGTGTCGAAAAAAGGTTCTTCAGATTATAAAAAGGTAAGAAAGAGATGGTTCTTTAAAGAACCTTTGACTGAATGGTTCTTTGTGAAACCAAAAATGGTTCTTCTATGGCATCGCTTGAAGAACCTTTTGAAGCACCTTTATTTTTAAGAGTGTAATAGCAGTAAAACACCTTAAAAACACTCTTATTATTTATTACACAAATTATGATTATAGGGGCAGATTATCGCTTAATAAAGATTTATTGTTTGAGAGGTGTCTTGCACAATGCTATATCATGAGCTCAAAACACTTTTAACATAGTGTATAATTTGTAAACTACTACACTGTGGTGTTTGCATCACATAAGAAGCTTGGCTTTTCTGATTAAGTAAACTTGCTCGTTAGCGCACCCAGTACAGCATTACACTTATGATGTGAAACACTCACCAGACATTTCACTTTCAAATTCCCAGCATACTGTACATGTACAATGTGAAACACGTTTCCAGATTCACAATAATGGGAATTTCAGTTTCAGATAAAACTGAACGCACTTATAGCGCCACCCACTGGACTCATTTCGCTTTGAAAGTGTTGTGAAAAGTCCATAAGTGTCACTACAGGCACAGGGTTGGCAAATCCAGTTCTGTCAAGTTTTGTCAGAAATCATCTTATGGGGTGGCGTCAGTTATTTAGATTTGCATGCACACTAAGCACAGTGTGGTCAATTACCATGGTGTTCAATTTGTAAACAAATGACTCTTATGAACTGGTTCTTTTTTTTTTTTTTTTAAAGATTCACTAAACGGTCTCAAAGGGTCTGTCGCAAATGGAACACCAAACCCTCACAACCTTCCTCCAAGTCATCTACTAAGTGCAGAGAGTTAGAATCTAATCAGAATTATTGCAGGGACTAAATCAATCTGGAACAAATGTATTTTTAGAAAAAGTGTAGAAGTCTCTAAATAAGATGATATCTTCATCACAGCACAAGTAAGAAGCTCAATCAACTGAAGCACTCATTCTTTTTCAGTCTGTGTCTCTGGATTTTAAAATTAGGATGAGTTAACAATGTATGTATGCATGCAGATGGGCTGAGCATCTGTGTCTGATCTGAGGCACGTGTTTGTAGGGCTGGTTATAACTCTCCTCCAATAGCTGGCTGCGGGTTTTGGGTGAACAGAGAGTCGAACACGTGGTGCCAAATAAAAGCTTGCAACCCTTCAGCTGCTTTAGTTGAAATCAGTGGAGAAAGCGTGAAATGTACTTCCTGCCGTAAGAGAAATCAAGCAGCCGTTTCTTCTCGCTGCGTACGTGCGTGCATCTCTAAGGGTTAATTAGCTTACCTGCAATGGTCCTCAGGGGCCCTGAAACATCTGGACCGTGGCAGAGAGACAGAGACTGTTAGAGGGGCTCCCAGCACGTGTGAGAGTATGTGTAAGTGTGTGTTATCATACTGTGTGCCCGGATGATCATGAAAGATTCATCTTTCTAAACGGTTCATTTGTCGTCCTGTTTTTTACGATATGGAAAAATTATTCCATGCAATTATGCTTTGACATTATATATACAAAAATTAATCCCTAAATAGGGACATAGTAGTATACTTAAAAGTATGATGTAAAGTTCACTTAAAAAAAACGTACGAGTATACTTGCAGTATAAAACTACTAAACTAGTAGTTTACTGAGACTATTCTTCAAAGTGTACTAAAATGCTACAAGTATTTAATTAGTAAACTATCAGTATACCTATAAGTTCACTTTTAGTATAGTTGCAGTACAAGCTAAAAATATTGATGTAAACTAGTTGTGTACTCAAAGTTTACTACTGTTATACTTAAAAGTATACTTTTCTATACTAGAAAGTGGGCCAATTTAGTCCCGAGGAGAATTGAAATAGTACACTTACAAGTATACCACTAGTACACTGATATTTGTATACTTACTACATAAAGTATACTTAAAAATATACTTGAACTTTACTTAAGTATACTTAATAAAATAAACTTGAAGTATACTACTTTTTGGTAAGGGGGAGATGGTTCTTTAAAGAACCTTTGACTGAATGGTTCCTTGTGGAACCAAAAATGGTTCTTCTATGGCATCGCTTGAAGAACCTTTTGAAGCACCTTTATTTTTAAGAGTGTAATTCTCGTTGGAACATTGTTTTGAAATGTGTCTAAAATGTCAAAATGTCCAGTTTTCTTGTTGAGATTATAATGTTAATTAAAGGTTAAAAGAATGTTTCTTACACCATTCTGACATTTATTTGTAATATTATAAGAATGTCAAGTGTTCTTAAATAGAACGCTATTTGAAGGTTACAATAAAACATTTCTTGCAACGTTCTACTAACATTTATATAACTTCTAAAAAACATTACTTGTTACCTGGTTAGAGACATTGGGTTGAGTCTTTTTGACTCAGACTGTTAAATAACTGTCTAACCACACTCTAGCAACCATTTAGAGGACCCTAGCAACCATATAGTAAAATTAACAAGCTACTGTATATCTCTACATTTAAACAACATGGAGACATGGGGGTGGGCTCTTTTGACTCGGGCTGTTAACAGGCTTTAGATATCACCATAGCCACACCCTAGCAACCATTTAGAGGACCCTAACAACCATATAGTAAAATTAACAAGCTTTATTTCTCCATTAGAACAACATAGAGGCATGGGAGTGGGGCCTTTTGGCTCAGACTTTTAACAGGCTTCAGGTATCACGGGAAATTGTATTTTTTTTTATTTTGAATTTTTAATTTTGTGTCAAAATTTAAATAAAGATTTTTATTTTATATTTTTTCTTTGTTCTGTATTTGATTTTATATTTTCATTTTAGTTTTTTAAACACATTTTGTTTTATTTTTTTTTTTATGTTGTTTAGCCACGCCCTAGCAACCATATGGGGTACCCTAGCAACCACATGGCACTGTGAATAAACCATATTTCAGCTCCAGAACTCTGAACTGATATGTGATTTGGCTCTTTTGACTCAGGCTGTCCATTCAGGCTTTCTCAAGCCAACATCAAAGTTTGTTCGCAAACTTTAGACTCTATTTTGATGTTTATATGTGTTCTAGGAATTATAAAATACTACCATAAACATTTTTTTAAACAATATGCACCAATGAACCAATGCTGACCCGGCACTGAACCCTGCCTTAAAAATGGTGGACACCTGTGGACTTTGGATGCTGTTCAGCTTCCGCTAAACCCTGGCTAATAGAGGTGTGTGTGTGTGTGTCGTGTTTGTCGTGTGTGTGTGTGTGTTGTGTGTGTTGTGTGTTGTGTGTGTGTGTGTGTGTGTGGTGTGTGTGTGTGTGTGATTTTAATTCTTTAGTATTCGCCATGATTTGAGAAAGCAAAAACAATTGAACTAGTGAAACAAATTTGATTAGTGAAATTAATTTTATATAATTTGTTTAACATTTTTTAGCAAATTCCTGAAACCTCCTCTTTATTTCCAGGATTAAATTAGATGCTGAACCTTGAATTAACAATGTGGTCATTGGACACCACTGAAAACTTGTTAGTTTTTGGATTGGAGGAATTGAAAATGAATAGGTTACTGGTGACACCCGCTGGAAAATTTTTTGATGAATCGTTTATGAAAGGCAAACGATCTGTATTTGATTTCATGTTGAAGATTAGATTTAGCCTTGTTCTGTCTGATTGTTCTTTCCCCTCTTTCCTCCAAAAGGAGGCTTAAGAGCTCTTTTCTTGCAATGGGTTTTGTTTGACAGATGTGTTTGGATCTAGAGATCATGCAAGAGTGATTGCAGATGAATACTGAAATAAACAACCATGGAGATGCTCTCTCTCCTCTCTCTCTCTCTCTCTCTCTCTCTCTCTCTCTCTCTCTCTCTCCGCCTCTCTCTCTCTCTCTCTCTCTTCTCTCTCTCTCTCTGGTGTACATTTATTTTCCCTTTTTTAGGCAGGGCCCCGGTCCAAGCTTACCAAATGTATTAATACATCACCAACGAAATAAAAGAAATACAACAAAAAGAGTTGCTTTTTATAGAAACGTTCCATTTTGCGGGGCACTAAACCGAGACGCATTACTAGGTTGTTAACAGCATCCATTCAAATGCAATGATGACTGTGTTCTGTCTTTCATCAGAAACTCATTGAGCTGTTGTGGTTTTTAGAGCAATAATTGCATAATTGCATAAAGTTGATGAGTGATGGATGAAGTCATTAATCAGGGATTTGCTCTGATTCTCTGTGCTTTTTACTCACTTTCTCTGTTCTTTCACCCGTCAGTCGTGTGTCCGATGTTGTGTAAGAACGGAGGAGTGTGCGTACAGAAGGATCAATGTCTCTGCCCGCCCAACTTCACTGGGAAGTTCTGCCACATCCCCGTCTCCACCAATCACATCGAGAGACCGGCGACGAGTGCTGCCGATTCATCCAGTCAGCCGATGACGTCTGAGTACATACTGCCTCTGCAGATGCCTGAGCAGATCAACACCAGGTGATAGGATTTTTTTTTTTTTTTTTTTTTTTTTTTCTTGTTTGTTTTTTTTTTCAGTTATGTTCTCACGGTTCTTTCACAAAAAGCACAGTTCAGTTAGCACACGTTGATTTATGAAGGGGCATGTTGTCACACAATGGAGACCCGATGTTCAGTCATGTCATTTTGAGAGAATTTTTTTTTTTAAATACTGTTTGAATTACAATTTTTAAGTTCTACCTGAAGTAAAAAGACAATTGTAATGCACTTATATTGTACTTCAAATCTCATAAGTATATTAAAACAGTACTTGCAGACAATATAATATTAATTAAATAAAATGCCACTTAAGTGTAGAGAGAGCATGTTCTAAGTGTACTTTCACGACTGCTTTTTAGCATGCTTTTAAAAAGTGCACTTTGTAATAATGCCAAATTAAAAGTTTTACTTTGAAATACATTTTAGATAATTGTTTTAATAATCTTTTGTCACGTTTTAAAGAAGTACACTTATTTTGATGTGTTGACTTACATACTAAAGCACATGTAAAGCACTTCATTAACATTTTAACTGTAGTGTGTGTTTCAATATTAGATTTAAGTAATATATTATTGAATGTATTTAAATGTACTAAATTGCAACTTAAACTTACACATGAGTAATTACAAATATAGGTTCCAATACTCGTACATACACTTACATTGACAAGATGCAGTACAGTATGTTTAAATACTACTTAAGTGGGTCAAAAACTTAGTCTTAATTTCAACCAATTTATACATGTATCAAATTAAACTAGAGTTTATTATTTTTTAATTGCAATTAACATGCAATTAAATATCTAAAAACATTACATTCACTTTGCACTTGAACTGCATCGAAGTATACATGTATAAAGTATATTATTTCCGTAATAGTACGGTTTTTAAAAGTGTGCATCTTTTTCACAAGGGTACAGCATATGTTAACAATTTATGCAAAATTAGAAGAATGGACCTTATTTTAACAAGCACACCATGTTTCATCAAAACTTGTGCAGTAATATGTGTGTTGGCACTGTAATCTGTTGCGTAACTCTTGGACACATACGGATCCAGACTGTTGTGATGGTAAAAAATGACTGTGTCACAGACTGGCGACATTTATTTTCTGTTTTCATTTGGCTGCAGATGTGATCCATAAACGGCAGCATCAGCCTTTTCTTTTTCAGAGTCCTGTGAGGAATTAAGGCAGAAATGTGCCTGATGTATCATGCAGATGTCAGTCACACCTGGAATATGTGAGCGTGTGGTGCTTGAATAGATCATGTGCATCGTGTGTGGGTTTGTTGAGGCAGAATGACATCAGGGAAACCACCATGTCCATAGTTTTTACTCTGAAAGGTGCTCTGGGCTTTATTAAGACCTGATGGCATTTTAATATATATTTGTTGGCGTTTGGCCTCTTTGTTGGACAGAGGTAATGGAGAGTGACACGTGAGGACACGTCAATGCCAGAAATGAACCTGTGTCACTCATGAGCACACCAGGTCTTCAGTAGTTCTTCATCTACTTTCTTTCAGGTAGATCATCTAAACGAAACTCATTGCTGTAGCTCTTTGCCGTTTCATTCTGCAATAAGCAACACCACAAAACGTAATACCCATAATAATGTGTGTTCATTCTGTTCATCTTGAGAGTGTTGTGATTCAGGAAGAGCGGCGATTTCATTCAATTCATTCGCGTTGGAAGCTGGAAATCGGCATACAAATAACTGACAAGCCGCATTTGACCCACAACCCTTTTGAAAAGGTAGTGTGCTTAATTGTATTGAATGTGCACTTGTAGTGTACTTCAAATCTTAAAAGTATTTTTTTTTAAACTGTTCTTGCAAATAATATAGTATAAATGAAATAAAAGGCCACTGCAGTGATTTAGAGACAAATGCATGACGGTTTCTTAACACACTTAAGTAGACTTTTAAAACGCGCATTTTGTAAAAATGTCAAATTTACCCCCCGTTTCACAGACAAGGCTTAAGCCTAGTCCCAGACTAAAATGCATGTCTGCGCTGTTTTACCTGAAAAAAACGTGCACTGACTGATCTTAAAATATGTCAGTGCCATTGTTTTGTCTTAAGATGCACATGAGTAATGTTATTTCCTAAGGCACGTTTATAAAATATACTTAAATGTCCTAATTGAACTATGGCCTAATCCTGGCTTAACCTAAACCCTGTCTGCAAAACCAGGCCTAAATCACTGTTCACCGAAATCTTTTGTCATGCTTTAAAGTACACTTATTTTGATGTGTTGACTACATCCTAAAGCACATGTAAAGTACTTGAGTATAATTTTAACTGTAGTGTGTTATTTGATATTAATTGATATATTTTAAATGTACTAAATTGAAACACCATTATTACAAATGTGTAATTAGAAATATATTAAAATACATGACATACAGTGTTCAATTAGCAATGAACTTATCGTCGCATCATATGCATTCCTACATTCAGCAGTAACTTGAACCATATTCAATAGAAGTAATTATGAAATTGCGTATAAATGTGTACTGAAGTCCTATTTAATTGGGTAAAAAAACACTCCTCACTCCAACTATAATACATTTTCATTTAATTAGCATGCAGTTAAGCATCCAAAAACATCACACGCCGTTCACACTTAAGTATTCTTTTAAAGTGTATTATTTCCTTACTCTTTTTAGAAGTATGCCACTTCTTTTTCACAAAGAATGTATGACTAAACGCTCCTAGGAACTATCATTAGATTATTAATCGAGACTAAATTGCAGCTGTTACACTGTAAACCCGAATAAACTGGCAAATAATTCAATTAATTGAGGTAATCAGTTACATCAAAAAGTTTGAGTTAAGAAATTCTAAGTTTAAGTATGTAGACCTTTGACCTCTGGCATTTAAACCTATAAAGTGACATGCCACAGGCTCTGCTGATGGAACGCCGCGTGTTTATTTTTTAAGTTGAGTTTATTTAATCAGATAAAACATGATAAATCTGTTTCCAATTGTCATTTCATGGGGGAGTGTCAGGTGAGCTCATGTTTTTGGCAGGGAGACACGTTAACAAGCAGACGAAGGTCACTGCTGTATCGCTCCAGAACCACAGGCACGCAAAGCTGATAAAACACGACAACACTAAAACCTCACCAACACTTCAGGCGTGATCAGGAAAGACCTTAAACTCCTGCTGGCTAGAGAGAGACCTCATGTGTTGATCTAACAGGTGACAGTTTCAGCAAGTTAAGATTTATCAATAGCATCTCTGGCATGTTGTCAGTTACCATAGACAATCTAATTTTCCACAGGTGAGGTTAGAAAGTGATTATATCACACTAAATTCATGTTAGATACAATATACTCTTGATTTGAAGGTTTATTCCAGTACAATAATGGGTTACACTTTACTTGAAGGGGTGTGCATAAGACTGACATGACACCTTCATAATCATGACATGACACGTCATGAATATGAAGGAAGTTTTATGCATGTTTATGACAACTGTATTAAGTGTCATTCGCTCAGTTATGTAATTTTTAATGCAAAGATGATATTGTTTGAGATGTCTTTGTTATGGGCTGTGGTTAGGGGTAAGGGTAGGGGTAGGGTTAGGTCAAATAATGTCATATTTGCATTAAAAATGACATAAAAAAGCGAATGACACTTAATGACAGTTGTCATAAAACATGCATAAAAACCCTTCATATTCATGACATGTGTCATGTCATGATTATGAAGGTGTCATGTCAGTCTTATGCACACCCCTTCAAGTAAAGTGGTCCAATAAATGGTTCTTGCCCCATTGACTTTCACTGTACAGCAAACATCATTTTTGTTTGTTTATGCAAACTGTGGCACACTAAACTATTTTGTGTTTTTATTTATTAGTTTTTTAAGTATTGCAGTAAAACTGCTGTAAACTACTGACACTGATAATAAAATAATGTGCGTTAATTCTGAAATTAATCAGGGTTTCTGCAGGTTTTATGAAGGTAAACTACTTTTTAAAACCAGTTAAAGAAAATTTAAGAAATAAATATAATGGAACACAATGTGTCAATATGGTTTCTAAACCTCTAAATGTAAAGTTTGAAAATGCATCTTCCAGCTTTATAAAACAAATTAAAAAACTACCTTTACTCTACCTTCTGAACACACTGCAAAAAAAAAAGTTATTCCTCAGTAATTGTGTCTTGTTTTCCAGGGCAAATGTCTAAAGATGCTTAAACCAGGATACATTCAGAAGCAAAATGACATAAAATTAGAATTTTTGTTTTTATGAGAAACTGATCAACATGAAAATGAGATTACAGTTAAAACAAGAACAAATATCTGCCAATGAGCTCAGAAAAATCAACACATTTTCATTCCCCATACTTATTCTTGTTTTAAGCATAAGCTAAAAATAAAACTTAATTTTGACTTCAATTGTTTAATTTCCATCTCAAGTAAATGTATCTCAATTTATGGATCTTTTGATATTTGTATTGGAAAACAAAAATACTGAGGGAGATATTCATTTTTTTTCCAGTGCATGCTACATTTAATCCCATGTCTTTTGTTCATTTAAGACTTTATATGCTCGGATTTAAGACCTTTTTAGTCCTTATTTGGTGAAAGCATTAATTGGTGAACATTTGCAAACAGCATTGCAAACTTACAACCAAATCATAATGGGCATCATAAAAAGTAAAAGTAGTTTAAAATACTATACTATACTATTTTGACACTGTACTATGTGTCTGATTTTTGGTGCAAGGTGCCAGTAAACCCTACAGCTTTTAAACTAAAAACACTCTTATTGTGCAAGCGGTGACTTGAATTGAGTTTACGAGCACTAAACACTGGTCTGCACTGTTGTGTAACAATCTGAATCCCAAACTGAGCCTGATCTTCCCAGATGGGGTTGCAGGGATGTTCATCCAAACAAATAAGGCCCATGTTGTGCCTGTCTTTTCTAGGCCTTTATTATCACAGAGCCGTTTCCATATCGTCTTTAGACTTCAAATCATCTTTTATAAAATACAGAGGACTGGAAACCATCGGCATTGTATTTAGTGCCTGTTTGGTGAGGAGGGGTTTCTCTGGACAAGCGTTTTTCCAAGTTTAATCTGTAAGAGGCAGGAGGTGATGGTGACTCACAGCTCGAACACACATCAGGAGAATGAGTCTTCGGTTTGCACAGATCCTAACTTGGATGCTCTCTACACCATTCTCTTTCTCTCTCTGTTATTTCTGGAGCATCAGTCTGTTTATGTGAGAAACAGTAAACTTATTTTGCTCTGTCCTGAGTATTTGAGTGTGATTTAGAGTAATTTCCAGGACTAGGGTTCAGTACATGACCTGTGATGCCGGATATAGAAAAGTGAAAGTGACGTGACATGTAGTGTCCCCTACATCCGAATTTGTGCTCTGCATTTAACCCATCCAAGTGCGCACACACACATAGCAGTGAACACATGCACAACGTGAACACACCCCCGGAGCAGTGGGCAGCCATATTTTTATTATGCCTTCATTATTATTCATTTATATGTGCTTTTCAAATGCCTTGCACGTGTGGATCTCCACCCGCTGCTGAACAGGCTTTAAATAAAATAAAATAAAATAAATGAATCAATGAATGAGTCAATGAACTATAATTTATAAAATAAAAAAGTATAATAAAAATAAAAAAATAAAATGTATAATTAACAATAAATAATCTGTGGAATCATTATTGTTTTTGCAAAGTCTGCAATTTTATTCCAACACGGTTCATTTCCATCTCTATAGAAATGTCCTAAATGTCCGGAATTGTCATTGCGCTAATGAACACCATCCGTCATTTAATAATTAAAATCAAATTACATTTTACACGGTGGACATGACCACTGGGTGGGACTTTTCAATATTTTGAGGATTAAAAATGATAAAACTAATACAGAGTTCTGGCATGAAACTCTGATGGCGCAGTCCGATAGTTCTAACTCAATCTGACCTAATGGCATCCTTATCACATGAAACAGCTGATTGGTCTCTCCTGTATCGGTAGCCAATGAGCTCGCTGATCAACATTCAAATACTTGGCTAGTGCTAGCTGTAGCAGTTGCAGCTTGCTTCAGAAACCCTCCACCTTCCCAGCTCCACCTGTATAGATCTGCTATGAGGTGATTCATTTATGCTATATGGGGGTTATTTCATGTATGCTATATGTGCAGCAGCAATATTTCTTACATGCTCACAGCAGCATGTTGTGGATGTATTGGCAGTAGCAAGTAGATGGTCCACCCCAGTATACAACAGTGAGTGAGTAGGTAGCATGCCGCATGCTCGAAAAACGCCGCCCTTAATGTTGCCGTAGAGAACACGTAAAGCCAGTGCCTGAGAAATTTTCCTAGGCAGGCTAGAAAGCTGCGACAGGGTTTGCTAGACAACCGCGGATTCTTGGAGAGGCGAAGAGACACCGAATCAAGACACGACATCAACAGAGCAACACAGTTAACATTGTCATGTACATTACCATGCCAATCCCTCCGAGAGTTGTCATGACAGAACTATGTATGTCTATAAATTGTTAGTGCATAAATTAAACTAGTTAGAGAGTTTATGTTCTGAATTCAGCAGGATCAAAGACTTCGATAGTTAAAGAAGCCGTTCTGATTTCAGTGTGTTTCTGTGTCTGATCCGGTCTCTCTGTCCATCAGCGTCCCCCATGGTGAAGGTACGAGTCCAGCACCCTCCAGAGGCCAGTGTGAAGATCCACCAGGTGCTGAAGGTGGGTTACGGCTCCACCGTCCACGAGCACTCGGAAACCGTGACTTGGTCCGCGGGGCTCTCAGGGGCCCGTCCTCACCAGCTGCCGGGAGAGAGAGCCGAGGCGCCACCGCCGAGGGTTCAAGCCCAGACCATACGCGGGGATTCAGTCTACTCCGAGACGTCCGGCTACAAATACTGCTTCAGAGAAGTGCGCAACGGACAGGTTAGATTACAGCTCTTCTGTTTTCATTCCTCATCCGCTTTAGCAGTAAAGCATCTGGTTTGGTTCTAGTAGGAACAGGACCCAAGCTAGTCTGGTCTATGCAGGATAAATTGAGTATGACTTGTTTATTGTGGCTCTGTCATGTGAGCATGCTGAACTTCAAATGTAGGTTAGACAGTGTTGTGAAAACTACTTCCATCACCAATACTGTGTTTATTCAAGATTGTTTAGCTGACTGTTTATCCAAAGTACTCTTATTACAGGACAGTTCCCCTGGAGCAACTTGGGGTGATAGAGATTTGTCTTACACTAATTAAAATTCATCATTTGTTCAGGTGTATGTTGCCGGAAATATGCATTACTTTTTTTATATGGAACACAAAAGCAGTAATTCAGCATAATGACAAGGCTTTTCTTTTCCAAAACAACAAAAGGGGATGGAGACCAGAAGCTGTCAAGCTCCAAAAACGACACAAAATAAAAAAACGTAACATAAAAGTAATACATCCCTTGTGAAAAAGAAGTACACTTTAGCATACTTTTAAAAAGAGTATTTAAGTATAATTTTTAAAGTATTATTTCCATAAGTATGAACTGCATGCAATGTTTTCCCACACTTAATTGCATGCTATTTACAATTAAATGAAAATGTATTATCGTTTAAATGTATGTACCGTCAGCTATGGGCTGTGCTTGCTTGTTTGTTTTAAATATGAAAAAGTTCTATTTTTGGCAAAAGTAAAAGCCCATTCACACCAAAAGTGAAATGAATAAGCCTCAGGCTGAAGGAAATGTAAATTAACTTCTTCATAGAGAGTGCAGCTCAAACAATACTTTTCAGCTTACTGCCATTTCTAGACTGCTGAAGAATAAGAGGCCTGAGAAGGAAAGTTCTTGAGCAATAAAAAAAGAAGAAACACAAATGTCATGTTTATCTAAAGTAATTTTTGCTTATTAATATTGTCGTACTGGATCATTGAAGGTCAGCAGCTAAGATATGTTAATAAAATAGGATTAAATCATAACGGATATTGTGTAACATATTTATTTACTACCAGGTTGTGTCATATTTGAAGTTTGATTACACTGTTCAGTTGAGATACTAAATCTGTTTTTGCGGCACGTCAGATGAGTAATGCATGTTGACATTTAGTCTAGACGCTTACAGGATTCATCATGCTCACACAGCGCACACACGCCTCTGGCACTCAATCCTGATTCCTCTCAAAATGCGGACAGAGAGCTGGCGGCCAAGACATGTGAAATAAATGGGTAACTGGCGTTACTTATTTGAAAAAGAAACTGATAATTTCTTGTACTGTAAATTTAAAGGGGTCATATGACATTGCTAAAAAAATAACATTATTTTGTGTATTTAATGTAATGAAATTTTTATGCGGTTTAAGGTAAAAAAAAAAAAAAAACACATTATTTTCCACAAAAAGTACATTATTGTTTCTCCTCTATACCACGCCTTTCTAAAACACGTCGATTTTTACAAAGCTCAACGATCTGAAAAGCGAGGTGTGCTCTGATTGGCCAGCTATCAAGTGCATTGTGATTGGCTGAATACCTCAAGCGTGTGAGGAAAAGTACGCCCCTTACCATATTGTGATGACAAGTCTTTCCCACACAGTGACATAGACATGTGGGGGCATGTTTAAACTAGGCGTTTTAGGAGGACAAGTCTTAACTTTTAAATAGAATATCTCTTTGGGTTTGAGACTTTAGGCTTTGCAACTTTAGGGATCTTATATATTCTCAAACAGCTTGTAACTTCCATGAAAAGAAGGAAAACTTGGAAATCGCGATATATGGACAACTTTAAAAGTAATGCATTACTTTACTAATTACTTGGAAAAAAGTAATCTGATTACTTGTAATGTATTACCCCCAACACTGTTTGCAACTACATGTCATCTAGCAGTCATTGGAGTATTAGTGACTGTCTGTTTAACACATCACTCCATGCCCAACTCAGTCGTTTGAGTGAATGAATAAGTGAAGGATTGTGTGTTTTCTGCTCTGTCCTGCAGTGCAGTTCTCCGTTACCTGGTCTGAGGAGTCAGGAGATGTGCTGCAGGGGTGTTGGGAAGGCCTGGGGCATCAACGAATGCACGCTCTGTCCCGCCGTCTTAGGTGAGAGTCTGAAAGTTCACGCCTATAAATCATCAGAGCGATTATAGCAGCACAGTTTGTACTTAGAGCACGAAGAGGCAACAAAACACCGGTTTGTTCCTTCTTAACTCATAAACTCACTGATATCAGTTCAGCTGGCTGGAAAAACACATGTCTGTCTTGTAAAACAGAAAATACAGCTGTCGCTGCATGACTTCAGGAGATAAATATAGCTTTTGCGAGTTCTTTGGCAGACGGCATATTTAAGTCCTGCTACTATCTTATTATTGCATCAGTCATCAGTTGTCGCCATCAGCCGTCTGGCTAAACATTACAGCGTATTTACATTCCTCATCCACATGATGAATGCTGCAACCTTTGCTTTCATGGCTTTAATAGAAACTGGCTTCAGCACCACTGTCATTTATTAAATATAGTGACATAGAATGACATAATCCATGATTATTTTTGAGATATTACTACAGATCAAAACATGCAGTTGGGGTAAGTTGTCACAATGGGAGCCTATAGTATGGCAAAATGAGCATATATAACAAAAATGTAACATATACATTCATATAACTGTGAAACACATAACAATTAATGGAAAAGAAATGTCATAATAAAAAATAATAATATAATAAGATAGTAATAATTAATACTAATAATAATAATTATTATAGTATTCTTATTATTTATTGAGTATTATTATTATTACACAACTTGCCCTGCTAAAAATGTGAACATATTCGCAGAACCTGCCATATTTTGGAATAGCTGTTGGGTAATTAAGTAAACACAAATATGATGATATTGTAACTTTAGAAAAAATGATTACATTAAGAGAGTTGTGGAGAGAAAACAAGTAGTATGCAATTGTACTATTGATCAGTGGTATTTTGTATATTTAGTATCATAATATATCTATATTAGGCCTAGATAGTATTTTTATGATTTTTTACACGTCAATCTTAGTTTTTATTGATTATTTCATTATTAGTTTTAGTGTTTAGTTGTAGTGATGTTAGACTTAATGTTTAAATGAACAAAATGAGAAATATAAATGTGGCCTTGGCAAATAGCTGAAAGAAAATACATGTAAGTATTTTAGTTTATTTTGGTTAACCTTTTATGGGTCACACTTTAGTTTGGGGACCAATTCTCACTATTAACTATGACTTTTGCCTCAATAAACTGCTAATTTGCTCCTTATGAATAATTATTAAGTAGCGGTTAAACGATGGGTCAGATAAGGATTAAAATGGTCATGCAGAATAAAGCATCAATATGTGCTTTATACATACTAATAAACAGCCAATATGCTAGTGATATGCATACTAACATTAATAAGCGGTTAGTTAACTGTTTATTATAATACTAAAGTGTTACCAGATGTATTTCAAATCAAGAAAATGTGTTTTATGGTTTTAGTTTTAGTTAAAATCTCATAACAGCCACAATGTTTCTGATGAACTTATTTGCTGTTGGTCTTAGTGCAGAGAACATTTGCTAAGGATATATTTGCATAACAGCTTGGCGACTCTGAGTGGTTGATAATGTTAAACACACGGTTATATAATCATTTTACCCAGTGCTGAATAATGATTGGAACAATAGAGCCGTCTGTTACATGCTTCGGGATCTCTGGCTCTCCCAGAGCCACAAATATTTAACCTCACAGGGACAAATAGTTATTTTTCCTTTCTGTGAAGCATTCTGGAAAGCATGCCTGAGCTGCTGGAAGACTTTGTTGTGAAAGCAAAAGAAAAAAAAATAACCTTCCTTCCTTGTGGAAAAAGAAGTGTGCTTATGTTTCTGTCATGACACCTCTCGGAGGATGACATATAGGATCAAATATAACATACATGAATAACCCCATATAGCGTACATGAATCACTTTGTAGCAGATCTATACAGGTGGAGCTCGGGAAGGTGGAGGGTTTCTGAAGCAAGCTGCAACTGCTATGGCAAGCACTAGCCATGTATTTGAATATTGAGCAGCGAGCTCATTGGCTACCGATACAGGAGAGAACCAATCAGCTGTGCCATGTGATAATGATGTCATTAGGTCAGATTGAGTTAGACCTATCGGACTGCGCCATCTAGAGTTTCATGCAGCAACTCTTGTATTGAATACTGCATCTGTAGAGTACTTCAAATCTTAAAAGTATATTTTAAAAACTGTACTTGCAGACAATAATATTAATTAAAAAAGTGATTTAAAGAGACACTTTCATGACTGTTTCTTGACACTTAAATAGACTTTTAAAAAGTGCACTTTGAATAAGGTCAAATAAATTTTTGCTTTAAAGGAACACTCCACTATTTTTGAAAATAGACTCATTTTCCAACTCCCCTAGAGTTAAACAGTTGAGTTTTACCATTTTCAAACTCATTCAGCCGATCTCCGGGTCTGGCAATAGCACTTTTAGCTGTAGCTTAGCATAGATCATTGAATCTGATTAGACCGTTAGCATCTCGCTCAAAAATGACCAAAGAGTTTCTATATTTTTCCTATTTAAAACTTGACTCTTCTGTAGTTACATCGTGTACTAAGACCGACGGAAAATGAAAAGTTGTGATTTTCTAGGCCGATATGGCTAGGAACCATACTCTCATTCCGGCGTATTAATCAAGGAACTTTGCTGCCGTACCGTGAGTGCAGCAGGCGCAATGATATTACACAGCTACCGCCAGACCCAGAGATCGACTGAATGGATTCGAAGATGGTAAAACTCAACTGTTTAACTCTAGGGGAGTTGGAAAATGAGCCTATTTTGAAAAATAGTGGAGTGTTCCTTTAAAGCACATTTTAAATCATTATTTTAATAAAAAAATGTTTTGCCTTACAAATAATCAAATCACTCTATATTTAATGGTGGACCGTAAAGTGATGTACATTAAGTTATATCTATCTGTATATGCATGCATAGGCTACATGCTCTCACATGATAGAACAAAGCCAGAATGTGGCATAATGAAATAGTGTTTCAGGATGTGTTCGTACATCCTGCTAGAGATCGGTGTGCTCTTATCTCAACAGGAAACACTGTTAATGGACAGGGAAGCTGCCCAAAAGGCTTTGAGAGGGTCAACGGGACGCAGTGTGTGGGTAAGAGTCCTCGCCCCTGTCCTCCTGTGCTAAATTGATCCTAGCATTCACAGTGATCTCTCGCGGGCCAAAACACATTTTAGGAACATGCAAACAAACACTTCATGCTTCCTTCCTTCATCCAAGGGTCGACCAAATACATTCGTCACTTAAGACGGTTTGTCTAGCTTTGTTTAAAACACTGGAACTGAAGCAGATGCTCTTCTCAATCTCACTCACGGTGTAGTTCATGCTGCTTTATTGCTGTGGACCTGATGTGATAAATAGACATTTAATTGATCATTTTACTCAAAGTGACTAACAAAGCACAATCCTCACTGAGAAAAGGGTTGAAGTCTGCATTTACAACCCATTTTATTTCCATAATGTGCCATATTTCTGTCTAGAGAAAAAAAAAAGTGAGACAAGACTATTTTATCCATTGCAGATCCAAATCCCAAAATGTAAATAGAAGGTGACAATATTGAATTTCATAATGCATGTATTATATTTTTTGGACTACCATATGGTGGTCCAAAAAATTATAATCTATAGAAAAGTATGTATATCAGAAATTATAATATAAATGTTAAAAAGCATAATTTAAATTTATAACTCTATTATAATAAAAAATTTATTTAAAAATGTTAAATATATGTATTAGGGATGCACTGATATGAAAATTTTGGCCGTTACCGATAACCGATTATTCTTTATTTTTGAAAGCCGATAACCGTTATGTTGGCCGATAAATCTATATCCAAATTGTTTTATACTTTTTGAGAGCCTGATTACAAAAAAGGTATCATCATTAAAAGCCACATCCCAAACACCTCAACATAAGCAGCCTAGTTTGAACGTTGTACGTTTTAAAAATATTTTTACTCTCTCATTACCAAATTTAGTCATAAAAAAGTCTTACAAATAAATAAAATAAGGCATAAATAATGCAAACAAGTCACTGAACATCATTACACGTGTAAAGAATCAAAATAAATGCGACATAGATCAATAAAACGTATTAGCCTCTGCTCGGACAATAATTAAATGATTTTAATTAATAAACCATATTGTTGATGAAAATAATAAAAGAAAAATAAAAGTGGTTGTTATTATTAATAATGTAAAAAAGTAACAAATTAATGCAATGTTTTTAACAGCAGCCGTGAGCTGCACGATGCTGAAGCTGAGAGATGAATGAACAGGGTCAAACTGAGCGTTTTGCTGGCAGATTATTTAATCAGGAAATGCATCCTGAGATAATATTAATACAACATAAACTAATATTAACAACTTATATATGTACAAAAGAAGGCAGGTAATTGCGTGCTAGAGTCAGATGTTGTGATCTGTGTGGATGCACCTATTCCCATAACACGCGCTGAAACACAGCAAACTAAACCCAAAGAATGCACACGTTTTATTATACTAATGTTCTCATGTGTAGCAAGTTATATACACGCCATAATCCCACTCACTATTATTAAGTTGTGCACTGCTGAGGTTTGCGCTGACGTGCGCTGAGCAGGCATTAAGCACGATCACGGTTGTAAAACTGAAGCGCGCTCTTTTAACTTAAAACAAAAGCAACTCTAATGAGATAAAGGCGATATACATTCAAAAGAACTAAAAAAACAAATTTTTTTTTTTTTTTTTTTTAAAAAAAAAAACAAAACGTCATTTGCACAAAGGCCAAACGAACAGTGCACATCTGAAGTGTCTCTGAAGGAAATAATGCATTATTTATCGGCTTTAAGATATCGGCCAAATTTTCTTATCAGGCCGATACCGATAACAGAAAAAATGAGCATTTATCGGCCGATACCGATATGGTGGCCGATATATCGTGCATCCCTAATATGTATGATATGTTTATTTATTTTGTATTATTTTTAACTAAAAAGGAGTTCTTTAAATCACTTCATGTATATCAGGTATGCTTCGGATTTGCTTTTGAAATGCATACTGAGAAGCATGTCCAGCTTAATTTAAAGAGAGAGAGAGAGAAAAAAAAACAAATGTCTTGCATAGCTGGTAACTCCCAATTTTTTCACATGGTAGCAATTATGACAGAATGAATCTTTCTCGATTTGTCAATATGTGTGAAATCCAGAGACCACCTTCCCCGGAGGAGAATCTGCGGCTTTGTTTTCTAATCTTCATTCTGACCGTAACGGCAGACCAGATGGCTTGATAAACACACTGTAAAATCAATTTATTAAGACAGAGCTGGAGGTGGTCACAGAGTCAAATAATGACAACTCCAGATTTGTTACATAGCTCTCTCTCTGTTCTGTTTCACTACATTTCCTCTCCTGCTTCTTCAAACCACAGATTTGTTGTTTCATTACGTAACACTAATGGCTCCTGTATTTGCTACACTTAAGGTAATAACAATGCAAACTACAATACAAGGTATCCTTATGCAAGTACTGAAAAGTTTGTATTTTTTTCACCGTAAACATGCATATACACTCTTCAATATAAAAGTCCTCTATTGGCATTGACGGAGAACCTTTAACATCCATGGAACTTTTCCATTGGACAAAAGGTTCTTTATAGCAGAAAAGGGTTATTTAGATCATTAAAACCTTCTTCACACGATGAAACTAAGTTATTTTAAGGACTCATATAAGGAAGCTTTATTTTTAAGAGTGTATCATGAGGAATCACGTTTTCCTTGATCATCATTGTACTATAAAAACATACTGTAACTTTCAGGAAAGATATTTTAATTAAACTATGATGCACTTTTACATGTCAGCAACCTACCGATACGTGGCCTGTCCAGTCTGCCTGTTTGTCTGGACGTTTGGTGCTTCTTTACTCGAATACATCTCACTTGTCCCTGCATCAACCAGATACTGATCAAATAAGAGCAGCTGTTCAATGACTACCGGGACTTACAGACACACCCTTGTTCTAAAGAATGCACTTCCGCAACTTTTATAAAGAGCACTTATGACGGAAGAATATTCTTATAACTAGATTTACTTAGTGCCAAATGATTTATTGTTTTTTGGACTGTGTACTTTACAATCAAATGGATGTCATGTAGTTTTAATATGGTGAGTGAGTTAAAAGCAATTACTTGAACTTAAGAGTGTTTTTGACCCACTTAAGTAGGACTTAACACGTACCTCTTGCTCTTTAGATTAATGTCATCATTACAACATCTATGTCTTTGAAATATGGTTAAGTGACTGCTAATGTCTGACAAGCATTTCTGAATAAACGAAATATACATTACTGGAATTTCTATTGACCTTACATGTCTGGTATTTTAAATAATGTTATATTAACACATTTGCAAATTGAATACACTTGAATATATATTTACTGTAATATCAAATAACACATACCTGAAAATAATAAGAAGTACTTACATGTGCTTTATTTACTGTAGATCACACATCAAAATACGTTGTCCCCAAAAGCTCTTAAACGATTTGAAATGTACTTTAAACGTTTTAATGTGACATTATTACAATGTGCACTTATTTAAAAGTGTATTTAAGTGTGTTACGACAAAGTCGAAAGTGTCTCACTTTTAAGCCCCCTAAAGTGGCTTTATTTCATTAATATTATATTATCTCTAAGTACGCCTGTTTTTGAAATGTACTTTTGAAATTCGCAGTACACTACGAGCACACTCTTCTTTTTCACAGGTTTTCACACATACCCCCTGGTCCTTCCTCGTTGGTCTCGCGCCGTCGATCAACCGCGCTGGCTCTTTTACCCTGCTGAGCGGCCGTCACCGGTGGACTCCTCTGGTGTAGATATTAACGAGTGTTTGCAACCGGGTTTCTGTGAAAATGGGAACTGTGTTAACACCCGAGGGAGCTACATCCTGGACTCGCTGTAGCGACCGGTGTGCCCCCCACCCGGCGAGGCTACGGTATGGTTGGACGCCTCTCGGGATTGCATCTTTAGTATGGTATCTGTCGGCACCCGACTTCACCTGAGAGGAGAGCACTGGTGGGAAAATGGCAGGACAGCAATGCAACACAGCTACAGCCTTCAGTCATACACAGACTAAAGCAACAGTTCTCCCAACAATTGAATTTAGTTGAAAATGTCCTCATTCCGTCCAAGATGGTATAATTTTTTAATTCCTATCAGATTGGGAACATGTGTGCATTCCATCATTTTGCTCTCCATGGATTCTCTGTCATGACTGGGTGCCCGTCAGAATGAGAGTCCAAAAAGCGGATAAAACATCACGTAATCCACACGCATCCAATTCATCAGTTAATTTCTTTAGAAGTGCCAAAGTTGCTTGTTTGTAAGAAACAAATCCATTGTTTTTAACCTTCAACCATTGCTTCTGTTCAAAATGCATGTCCATAATTCAGAATAATGCTTCCTTCAGTGAAAAAGTGGTCTGGTCTTAATCAGGAGAGAAATGTGCACAGATCAAACACTGATTACAAGCCAACACAGTCGTCCCAAAAAGAAATGTTTCAAACACGTGGAGGGCATGGACATGGATTTAACTGGAGGAAGTGTATTATGGATTATGTAGATCGCGTATTTTTTTTTACGCCGGAAGCAATGGTTTAAAGTTAAACCACGTCTTGATGATTAATTTATTTCTTACAAACACACAGCTTTTGGGCTTTTCGGGTGTGCACTGATGGACTGGAGTGGTGTGGATTACTTGTGGATTATTGTGATGTTTTTATCATCGAGTATTGCAGTAACCTCTCTCTCCTGACGGCAGCCAGCTTCACAAGTGTACTCCCCCGAGCAGGTCCATTGGAGAGCCAAGTCTGATTCCTTCCAAATTTTCTCACTGTAAGACAACAACCATCATCTACATCTTGGATGGCCAGAGGGTGAAAACATTTTCAGCAAATGTCATTTTTTGGTGAATTATTCCTTTAATGCACGCCAATACAGTACCTCGGATACTTTCAAATCCACACCATAAAGTGAACACAAACGAGTAAAAGGTTTTGGCTGTGTGGTGCTGTGCTTCTGTCTATTCCAGCAGGCATTACTTGGCTCTGCTTGAGAGATGCCTGTGTTGGGCGGAGCTATACTTTGCCCTTTGACCTGACTCTATGCATATGCATCCTTACATCGAGGCCTATCCTGACTGATCGTTCCTTATTTCCTGGTGTTTTCCCGTCATTTGGGAGCTGCCTCTTTCTGCCTGAGTTTTTGCATCTGGGAAATTATGTGACTATTTTAATCAGATTTTCTTCTTGTCTGAATCTTGTCAAGCCTTCATGTGACTCTGAGCATGTTCATGTTTATCAGTCAGGTAAGTGTACGTACGCTTGCTGTGTCTGGTCCTGTATATGTGTGATTATGTGCATATTCCTGCAGTAATTTGAGCTGATCGGTATGTCATTTCCAGTGGCTCTGTGGCTGATTATTGTATGCCTGGCTCTACTTTAAACTTTGTTTGTGCTGCTAAACCAATCAAAGCGTGAAAAGTTTAAAGAATGATGTCAATGTGTAATGAGTAGCAGAAATATGTATTACTTTTGGGTTGCTTTTTAAGCTAGATTTGCTCAAGGAACACCCATAACGAAAGCAACCAACTTAAAAGAATCGTTCCAATGACTTTCTTATGTGTAACACAAAAAGAGATGTTTTGCAGAATGTCCAAGCTGCACTTTTACACAAAATGAAAACAGACAAAAAGGACAACCAAAAAAACACCATTAAAATGTGTGCACTATAGTCTAAGCCATACAATAGCTGTGTGTAATGAGCAGGCCAAAATGTAAGACATTTTTCACTAAAAATCATTCTTTCTGCACATTTACTGTTTTATTTTTTATTTATCTGTTATGCAAACAAAGCTATAACGACCTCTGTGGAAAAAAGAAGTGTGCTTAATTATATTGAATGTGCACTTGTTGTGTACTTGTGTATTTGCAGAAAATATACATTTAATAATGAAAAAATAGCCACTTAAGTACACTTAAAGAGATATGCTTTTATGACTTTCTTAACACACTTAAGTACAATTTTAAAAAAGTGTAAAATGTCTAATTAAAGTTTTACTGTGAATTCCCATCTAAATCATTGTGATTTAATCATTTTTGAAAACCTACCGAAAACTATTTACAACTAATTAAACCATTAAAATAAAAAAACAGTATTGTAACACGAACATATCGTAAGTTATCTGATTTTGATTAGGATCTTTTTTAGCATGCAACATTTTACAATGACAAATGTGGCATACACATTACCATTTAATACTTTTCCACTTACAACTATTGTGTAACTACAGATCAATAATGTCTGTAAACATTACATTAATTTCACACTTAGGTTTATTCTTTTAAAGCATTATTTCTGTCATAAGTTCTCTTTAAAAGTATGCTAAAATGTACTTCTTTTCCATTAGGGTATGGCTTCAGACTTGAGATTTAGAGTATGACTCATATAGACTGATTTTATTAATACCTTTATGGTCACTGTATGCTTTTATTGTATGAAAAGAGCAGGCTGATCATTCCTCTAAACTCCTGCTTTTGTGTTCCATAAAAGAAAGAAAGTCATAAAGGTTTCAACTGACATGAGGGACAGTAAATGATGACAGAATTTATTATTATCATTTTTTGAGAGAACTATCCCTTTTAAGACAATTTAAATCACTATAAGGAGCGGTATGAAAATGCTTTTATGTTCATAAATGAATGCATTTTTATTCGCATGCATGATCTGTTGCATGTTGAGATTCACATCCCAACCTGTAGCTCTACGTAATGTTATTTTGTATTGTTTCCCCCCTCATAGCGCAGAAGGTGATCTCGGAGGAGAAGGACCAGTGTTTCCGTATCCTGAACCAGGGCTCCTGTTCTCTGCCCATCCTGAAGAACATCACCAAACAGATCTGCTGCTGCAGTCGAGTGGGCAAAGCCTGGGGCAAGAGGTGTGAGTTATGCCCGTACTTCGGCTCAGGTAAGAGACCTTTCAGACATTCAAAGAATGCTCTTTTCCTTTCAAACAGCTGCATTGGAATGAACATCTTTAATGCAGAAGTTTGGGCAATGAGTAAGAAGGCTGGATGACAGCACTGAGAACATTACAATGTGTTAGTACAGAATATTGAAACAACATGATTTGGTTTTTACACAAAGAGTCCAACTGTTCCTCAACTGCTGTGTCCCACCCACACCAGCAACAATACTTCTCTGAAAATGTCTGGAGGAATATCAAAGCAGCTGGAATATACTGTGTAATTTGTTCAAATACCACAAGTTTCTAGCATTGTCCCAGTTGACCCTCAAGGTTTCTGGCTCGATTAAGAAACAAAAAAAAAAGTGACTCTACTGGACTTTTACTGTACATGGTTAGGGTTATATGTGTTTTTCAACTGTGTCCATTTCAGTGAATTATGTATTTTCTTTATTATTTGAAAGCTGTTACACCCCTGTGAACAAGTAGTGTGCTTAAGTGTATTGAATGTGCACTTGTAGTGTACTTCAAATCTTAAAAGTTTATTCTAAAAACTGTACTTGCAGATAATATAATATTAATGAAATAAAAGGCCACTTAAGTGACTTAAAGAGAGACGCTTTCATGACTGTTTCTTAACACACTTAAGTAGAATTTTAAAAATTGCATGTTGTAATAATGTCAAATTATTTGATTTATTTTACATTGATTTTTATTTTATTTTAAGTACATTTAAAATGATCATGTTTAATAATCGTGTTTAACTTAATCATTACCGATGTGTAATTAGTAATTACAAATATATTTAAATGCATGACTTGTATAAGTTTAAATAGAAATGGCTTTAAAGTATGCAAATGTAATTAACAATTATAAATGCCCCTTATGAAAAATAAGTGTGCTTAATTGTATCAAATGTGCATTTGTAGTCTACTGCGAATCTTAAAATTATTTTGTTTTGTTTTTAAAGAGAGACACTTTCATGATTGTTTCTTAACACACTTAAGTAGACTTTGAAAAAGTGCACTTTGATTTAATGTCAAATTAAAACTTTTTCTCTAAAGTACACTTTAAATCATTATGTTGTAATAATATTTTGTCGTGTTTAACTTAACTTTGATGTCTTGACTAACATTTTAAAGCACATGTAAAGTACATATAATTTGCTGTGTAGTTTGTCTGTCTTTGTTTAAAAAACTCAAGTTGAGATTGTACTGTTGTACCGATTGAATTTAAAGTTTCTGGCTTGATTAAGTAACAAAAACTGTGACTCAGCATCTAACTTTGTGTCCACAGCTGCCTTCAAAGAGATCTGTCCTGCTGGACCGGGCTACCATTATTCCGCTTCGGCTGTCAAGTTTAACCAGAGGCTAGCCAAGATGCTTGACACCGGCGGGCCGCCCCTGGTCTCCGAAAGTGGCCACACATCCACCAAGGACACAGTATCCCAACCCGAAAGCTCCAGGACTCACTCTGTAATCTCACAGTCAGCCCGAATCCAACAAGTGCCATATTCGCCGACCAACACGCACACCATCCGAGTCCAGCACAGTCCTACAAGACCACAGCAAGCTGACACGGGTTCACAGACCGGCTCGGTAATCATTATAACTCAACCAAACATGTCAACAAGTGGCGGCTCTCAAACCACAAATCCCAGACCTCAGCAGCCTTCCAGAGTCCGTCCTGGGAGCGCGGCCACCGCAACCAGCCAGCCGGCCAGAGTGAACACACGTGAGCCACCCGCGATTCTTACTAATGTATTTATTAAAACCCACTTGTGTAGATGTGTTTGATTCAGTCTAATTGTTTACAGCTGTTGTACGGATGCAGACCAGCCGGCCCTCGGTTAACAGACAGTCGGTATCACCAGTCAGACCTCCTCCTGTACCGGCTACAACCCGACGACTTCCAGCTAGACAAGGTAAGCCACCAGAGGGACTAGTGAAAAATGATCCACTTTAGTATTAAAATAGTATACTTAAGTGTGAACCAAATGTAATGCTTTCTATGCTTTTCAATACATGTTACTTACAATTAAATGAAAATTTATTATAGTTGACATTTATACTAAATGCATTTGTGACCCACTTAAGTAGGACTTCAGTACATCTTTATATGTAATTTCATAATTACGTTAATTGTTTTTAAAATATATAGTTAAAGTTACTGCTGAATGTACTGCCAAACATTTATGGTAATGTGAAATATACTTTAATGTCCTTTCTATTGAAACTTGTATGTCATGTACTTAAATACATTTGTAATTACACATTTGTAGTAATGAAGTTGCAATTTAGTACATTTAAAATATATTAACTTTAAAAATGTAAAATGTCGAAAAACACTATAACGTACATTATATTAAGACTTATTTGCTTTAGTCTGTTATCACCATCAAAATAAGTGTACTTCTTTAAAGCATGACAATAGATTATTAAAACATAATGATTTAAAATGTATTTTAAAATAACTTTTTTTAACTTGATATCATTACAAAAAGTGTACTTAAGTGTGTTAATAAACATAGTCATGAAAGTTTACATATAACGTGTTTTAATGTCATTTCTTTTGAAACTTGTATATATTTGTAATTACACATTTGTACGACGCTGGCAGTTAGAACATATATTCACTTTTACTTTTATTCCAATACACACTGAAGTTAAAATTATAATCAAGTACTTTACATGTGCTTTGGCATGTTAGTAAACACATCAAAAATAATTAAAGTTTTAATTTGACATCACAAAGTGCACTTTTTAAAAGTGCACTTAAGTGTGTTATGAAAGTCTGCATTTAAGTGGCCTTTTATTTCATTAATATAATAGCATCTGAATGTACAGTTTTGTAAAATATATTTTTAGGATTTGAAGTAACACTAAAAAGTGCACTTGATGTCCTTCCATGAAGTTGACGAAACTGTTGGACGTCCCATTTATGATTTTATGATTCAGAAGGGTCCTTTAGTGGTTTGTTACCCAGAGCTGCATTTGGGACAGGACCTGTTTCATATCAGTAGTTGTTAAAACTGTACAGTAGAAGTTAAAAAGAATATGGGCTGTTTACGTTCTCAAATACATTTCTGGACTGCATTTTTTGGGCACTGCTTTTCACTGCCGTTCTCGATCTGTTATTTATTGTCAGAAATATTGTTGTTGGGCAAGATTTAGTCACATAAAAGTGAAGGTGTTCCTCAGGATGCTGGTCTTAAAACAAGAGGTTCAATCAGACCAGAACGTCAACGAGACAGTCGTGACTATTGTTACAGTGACTTGATAATCACTTCTCCAAGAAACTGTAAGCATGCCCAGACTGTTCATCGGCCTGCTCATATAAATGACTGACTCCTTTGATTTCCAGAGCTGAAGTGACGCCAAATTCATATCAACCTTGAAAAATGCAAAACTGGATACAGAACTGTAATTTCCTCATCATTTGTCTTCAGTGTGATTGTTTGATGAATATGGTTTTGGAGAGGAATGAATAAATGTCAGTCATTTTAGGAACACAGTATACTTCTGAGAATTAGTTAATCTGATTATCTAAACCACAACTTGACCTGATAATGAACTTTTACAAAAGAAAAGTATTTTAAAAGCATATTATACAACATACATATGGAATTTGCTAATATATAATTGATTTCATCACCAAGTCAATAACAAATATTAGATAATTAATACTAATTAAAATAAATTATTTATATATTATAATATAAATAATATTATTTTTTTTAAATGCTGCCCGTTTTAAAAACATGTTTTATTATTGCCTTGTTTGTGGTGTCGCCCCCAGATGGCCGAATGTGTGAATCGAGACCTCAGGTGTGCGGTTCGGGTCGCTGTATTGACCTGCCAGGCGGTCGACACACATGTGTGTGTAACACTGGATATATCCTTAACCCTCAGCAGGGCCACTGCCAAGGTATGAGCCTGTGGGATACTGCATGACTTAAAACATGAGAAATAAGCAACACTGCAGACTTCCAATCTCAAGAAGAAAAATATGCATGGTATCATATCAGTGTACTTCCTAAAAAAGGCTTTTAAATCATGTAGATATCACATGTTTCTTCCACACCTCCAGACCGCCTGCCATTTCTCCACAGCATATTTTAGATAGTTTTACGTAACTCAACAGTATTTGGCATTGTAAAAGGATTCCTCATTTTCTCATTGGTGCATCAATGCTTTTAAGGTCAAAGGTCAGGGTGATATTGCTGAGAGGACAGCTAGATCACATATTTATCAGCTTTAACTGTGTTAATTTGTTTTATGCACAAGCATGACTTTGTAATGCGTTACTTGCAACAATAAAAGTTACTTACAAATGAGGCGAAACACAAGCAATTTATCACACTGGAACCAGAAATATTAGCAGTACCACAATCAGGGTTGCTATAGTTACCTAAATAAAAAACATATGAGGTATATATATATATACTAAAATGAACAGCTGTATTTTTATTAAGTATATATATATATATACAGCTGTTCATTTTTAGTCCATGTTAGCTCAGGTCCATTAACAGTTACAACTTTTGATTTTAATAACATATTAGTAAATGTTGTAATCAACATTTCTCCCCTCTCTCTCTCTCTCTCTCCCCCTCCCCCTCCCCCTCTCCCCCTCCCCCCCCCCCCCTCCCTCCCTCTCCTCTCCTCTCCCTCTCCCTCTTCATCTCCACTCCACTCCTCTCTTCTCCTCCTCTCCTCTCCTCTCCCTCTTCCTCTTCCTCTCCCTCTTCCTCTCCCTTCCACTCCTCTCTCCCCTCTCCCTCCCTCTCGCCCTCCCCATCTCCCTCCCTCTGCACCCTCTCCACGCCTCTCGTCCCCTCTCCCTCCCCTGCTCCCTCCCTTCCCTCTCCCTCTCCCTTCTCCCTCTCCTCTCGTCCCTCCCTCATCCCTCTCCCTCTCGCCCCTCCCTCTCCCTCTCCGCGTCCTCCCTCCCTCTCTCCCTCTCTCTCCCCCTCTCCCTCTCCCTCCCTCTCCCTCTCCCCTCCCTCTCCACCCTCTCCCTCCCTCCACACCTCTCGCCTCCTATCCGTCCCTCTCCCTCGCCGCTCCCCTCCCTCTCCCTCTCCCCTCTCCCTCTCCCCCTCTCGCTCTCCCTCTCCCTACCTTCTCCTCCTCTCCCTCTCTCCTCCTTCCCTCCCTCTCCCCCTCCCTCTGCCTCCCCTCTCTCCCTCTCTCCTCCCTCTCCCTCTCTCCTCTCTCTCTCTCTCCCTCCCTCTCCCTCCTCCCCCGTCCCTCCCTCTCCCTCCTCTCTCCCTCTCCCTCCCTCATCTCATCTCTCTCTCTCTCTCTCCCTCTCTCCCTCCCTCTCCCTCTCCCTCCTCTCTCCCTCTCTCTCCCTCTCGCCTCCTCTCTCCCTCCTCTCCCCTCTCCCTGGCCTCTCTCCCTCGCGTCCTCCCTCTCCCTCTCTCCCTCTCACCTCTCCCCTCTCCCTCTCCCCTCCCTCTTCCCCTCTCCCCTCCCTCATCCCTGCTCCCCTCTCCCCTCCCTCTCTCCTCCTCTCTCCCTCCTCCCCCTCTCTCCTCCCTGCATCTCCCTCCTCTCTCCCTCTCTCTCTCTCTCCCTCTCCCTCCCTCTCCCTCCCTCTCCCTCTCCCTCTCCCTCCCTCTCCCCTCTCCCTCTCCCTCTCTCTCCCCCCCCTCTCTCCTCCGTCTCGCCCTATCCCCGCCTCTCCCTCCTCGTCTCCCGCTCGCCTCTCCCTCTCGACCCGCGTTCGCCCTCCTCTCTCCCGCTCCCTCTCCCCCCCTCGCCCGCTCCCTCGGCCCTCCCCTCTCCCTCTCCCTCTCCCTCCGCTCTCCCTCTCCCTCTCCCCTCTCCCTCCCCTCCTCGTCTCCCTCGCCCTCCTCTCTCCTCTCACCTTCTCCCTCCCTCTCAAACGCGATCCCTCCCTCCCTCCCATCCCTCAACCCTCTCCCTCCCTTCACCCCTCTCCCTCTCCTCCTCTCTCTCCTCCTCCCTACTCTTCCCCTCTCCTCCCTCCCTCTCCGCGCGGGGGCTCCCTCTCCCTCTCCCTCCTCTCTCCCCTCGCCCTCTCCGCCTCTCCCTCCTGCCCACCTCTCCCCTCCAGCTCTCCCTCTCATCACGCTCACACCTCCGCCACTCTCTCACAATCTCTCACTCTCCTACTCACAATCTCTCACTCTCTCACCGCACCAGCACCTGCACCACTCACTCCACCCCTCACAGCACATCTCTCTACTCTCTCCTCTCTCCCTCCCTCCTCTCCTCACTCTCTCTCTCTCCAGGTGGGCGGGTGCGGGGGTCTCTCACTAATAGAAATTGAAACGAGTGCCTGCTGACGCCCAGGCCGTTGTTTCTGTGGTCCCTTGTGAGAATAGGCGACTGTGTGGAAGCTTCCGGTGCGTTTGTCCATCAGGATACCAGACCAACTCCCAGCAGACCCTGTGTGTCGGTCAGAAACATCTCATTCTCTCAGTGCGCTGGAGAAACACTGCCTAAGAGCATGTTTGTAAAATGTCGTGCATGTACTGTGATCACTGATGAGATCGATGGATTCCACAGATTTGGATGAGTGCCGTCAGGTGCCCAATCCCTGTGTTAACGGCCGCTGTGAAAACACACTGGGCAGCTTCAGGTGTTTGTGCAGGACTGGATACAAGCTACAGGACAACAGCTGCATAGGTCATTCAAATCATTTTACCCACAATGCTTGCTCACTTTTTCTTTGCTTTGTACCTTCTAGCACTTTATTTTAGTGACAAAATGTCATAATATCCGATATTTTTGGGGTCAGAACGATTTTTTCTTTTAATGACACATTTAATGACACAATAAACCTCTGTTGCAAAGCAAAAATGCTTTAGAACCATCTATTTATCAAATAATCTTGAAAAGCATGCATCACGGTTTCCACAAAAATATGAAGCAGCACAACCGTCTTCAAACATGTGATACAATCCAGAACTGTAGTTCTTGAGCCAGGCGCCATATTCACTACTGAGTTACATTCCTCGAAGTCACTGTGCGTCTGAAGGACTGGATAATGTGCTGAAAATACAGCTTTGATCACAGAAATAGATTACATCTTTACATATATGCACATCAGAAAAGCAGATTTTAAACTTATAATATTTTCACAATTTTTACTGTATTTTTAAATCAAATAAATGCAGCCTGGGTGAGCAGAAGAGACTTCTTTCAAAAGCATAAAAAGCTCTTACTGACCACAACATTTAAACCAGGTATTTGTATCGTATGACTCATGAAAAGTACTGCATGACAGGATGACTCAATAGTGTTTTCTGTCTCCAAAAATAGTATTTGTTAGGTGTGTTAAATTATGATTTCAAATCATGTGGTGTTTTGTGCTCTTAGACATAGATGAGTGTGTCGACCCCCTAGGCCTGTTCCGGGTCGGATGTTGAACTCTCAGGGCTCTCAGGTGTGTCCCGGCAAGCCGGGCTTTTGGACTCTGCTCAACTGCCAATGGTCAGGTAACACCCTGCACACAGATATCAACCGATTTACTGTAAATAAAGTTTTTATTTTACAGCTAAACTAATCTGTATGATAACAAACATAATCTCTTATGTTGTGAAACGACTCTAAAAGATAAAATTCTTTAAAAAATGTCCAACTGATGTAATGTTTTCAGACACTTAATTGCATGTTATTTACAATTAAAGGAAAATGTATTAAAGTTTAAAATTAATTAAACTTAAGAGTGCTTTTTAATCTTTTTAATCCTAATTGCTTCTATTGTCTTTGAAATGTGGTTACTAAAAATAAGTTATTTTGAAATACGTTACTGCTGAATGTACTGACAAGCATTTATGATAAACTAAAATATACGTTAATATATATTTTGTCATTTAATGTCATAAAGATGAAGTTAGGTAATAGGTCAAGTTGGGACTTAATTTTGGCTTTTTACAACTTAATTTCAGCATCAACAAAAAACATAGTAGAAATAGAAGTAGATCTTTCACTTGAGATAAAACTAAAAACATTTTGTAAATCAATGTTTAATTTAGTTTACTTGATAAAAATAAAAACGTACTGTTTATTCTCATACATTTTTTTAAATACTGCATGCATAATATTTTCTGTTATGTACTACAAAAAATTATATTTAGTACATTTAAATTACATATGATTACACACTATAGTTAAAATTATAATCAGGCTATTTACATGTACTTTAGTATGTTAGTCAACACATCAAAATAAGTGTACTTAAAAGCACCACAAAAGATTAAACATAATGATTTAACATGTATTTTAAAGTAAAACTTTTAATTTGACATTGTTACAAAGTGCACTTTTTTAAAAGTCTACTTAAGAAACAAAGTCGCGAAAGTGTCTCTCTTTAAGTGCACTTAAGTGGTCTTCATTAATATGATATCCTCTGCAAGTACAGTTTTCAAAATATACTTTTTAAGATTTGACGTGCACTGCGAGTGCACATTCAGCACAATCAAGCAAAGTTCTTTTACACAACCGTTTACAAGAGTAAAACCTTTCAAGGTAAAAGCAATGGTTCTCTTCTTCAGATATTGATGAATGTCGCCGGACGCCGTCACCCTGTCCGGATGGCCGCTGTGAAAACACACCAGGCAGCTACAGATGCTCATGTCGAACAGGTTACAGATTCCAGGTCAACACCTGTGTGGGTAAGAAGTGTAAAAGTGACTTAAGTCTAAATGATATACGTTTAAATGTAAAGTACGGCTGTGTTCCCGTGTGCATGGTTTGATATGCGTGATGTTACAGATGTGAATGAGTGTGAGGATCCATCCCAGTGTCCCGGACAGGAGTGTGTGAACTCTCGGGGATCATATCGCTGTGTGTCATGCAGGCCTGGGTTTAGCCTTAAAAACAGAGCATGTTCAGGTAACAATCCATTTCAAATCACCAGCAAGTCACGATCCTGCTGAATACGAACAGACTGTGAATGTAGGATGGTGTTGTGTGTCTAGATATCGACGAATGCCGTCAGACGCCGTCTCCTTGCTCTAACGGACTGTGTGAAAACACGCTTGGCAGCTTCAGGTGTGTGTGCAGAACCGGCTACAGACTGCAGGGCGGCTCCTGCACAGGTATGAGCATTCATGCAAACCAGTTATTATTAATGACTTAAGCGCTGTGACTCATGTGTGTGTGCATGTGGACACAGATGTGAATGAGTGTGAGGATCCATCCCAGTGTCCCGGACAGGAGTGTGTGAACTCTCGGGGATCGTATCGCTGTGTTTCATGCAGGCCTGGGTTTAGCCTTAAAAACCGAGCATGTTCAGGTAAATACAACAAGTCAAGTCACCTTTATTAGAATAGCACTTTATACAATATTGATTGTGTCAAAGCAGCTTTACAACACATCTGGACTGAAATGTAACCATGACATGTAAACCTTGACATGACCTTTATAACAACCAAAGTAAGCTGTTATCCTGATGGAAAAAACACCCCAAAAATGATACTTTGAACCAACTTAAAAATGACAGCCAAATTGATTTGTTTTCTCCAATTATATTTATGGTTTGGTTCAAATTTTGATTTATTATTAATCAAACATATGTATTTTTCCAAAGGTAAAAACCCTCATACAAAGTAAAATATAATTTATTATAAAGACCATGTACTTAATCATATATATATATATATATTTTTAGACATTGACACTTGTTACTTAATGTAGGTCGATATATATATATATATATATATTATATCTATATATAAAACCCTACAAAAGCTAATAGCTCATAATAGAGTAGAATTGGAATTTTCACTCTCAGAATTGGAGTTGATAACTCGAAACATGGAGTTTTTATCTCACAATTCTGAGAAAAGAAGTCAGAATTGTGAGGAAAAAAGTCTGAATTGTGAGAAAAAACTGACTTTATAACTCGCATTTGCAAGTTTATATAATGTCATTGCGAGAAAAAAAATCAATTGTGATATATAAAGTCGCAATTTCCTTATATTTATTTATTTATTAGGTGGTGGTAACAGGCTACCATGGTTATGTACCAAAATAAAATAAAAATAAATAAAAAACAGAAAAATGAATAAAATCCAAAATCATTTCTGCAGTCAGTAAAGTAAATGACACTGTCATTTCACTTTTTTCAAATAAATAAATACATAGTTCTGATTGAGCTATAGATGGTCCACCAGGTTGACGTCAGCCATCATCAACAGCTGGAGATCCAGTTGATCAACCATCTAAACCAGCTTGAACCAGTTTATGTCCAGCTTCAAGCAGCTGAAGATCATCTGAATCTGGTTTTTGCTGTATTTGAAGCCTATTGTATAATGAGTGAGTAGTTTCTGTGTGTCAGATATCGACGAGTGTCGTCAGACTCCTGATGTGTGTGTTAACGGCCGCTGTGAGAATAACATGGGCAGCTACAGCTGTGTGTGTCGCCCTGGATTCAGACTGGAGAGAAACATCTGCACAGGTGACCAAACCGTCAGAGCCGTTTTACTGGGCTAAACCTTCTCAAACTCAACATGTGCCTACACTTTAGTACGGATTATGGAAATAATGTACTTTAAAAGAATATACTTAATTGCGAACTGAATTTAATGTCTTCAGGCACTTAAGTGCATGTTATTTACAAATAAATGAAAAATGTATATAGGTTAAATTTATATGAAATGCAATTAGCTGAGCTTTTTTGACCCACTTAAGTAGGACTTCAGTACATCTTTATATATGTAATTTCATAATTCTATTGTCTTTAAAATATGATTAAAGTTACTGCTGAATGTGCTGTCATTTTTTTTAAAGGGGTCATATGATGCTTTTTTAAAGATCATTATTTGGTGTAACAGAATATGTTGACATGCTTTAATGTTCAAAAAACCCATTATTTTTCAAAACTTTTATACAGAATATCTCTTTGGGTTTGAGACTTTAGTCTTTGCAATTTCAGGGATCTTATCTATTCACGAACAGCTTGTAACACTCCAAAGAGAAAGGAAAAATTGAAAATCGGCTCCATGACCCCTGGTATATAATTTAATGTAATTTCTATTGAAACTTGTATGTCATGTTTTTAAATATAGTTGTAATTACACATTTGTAATTTAGAACATTTAACATTCTTCCGTTAAAATGATAATCAAGTACTTTACATGTGCTCAACGCATCAACATAGGTGTACTTCTGCAAAGCACGACAAAATATTTAAACAATTATTTAAAATGACCTTATATTAAAAACTGACATTATTACAAGTGCATTTAAGTCTACTTAAGTGTGTTTAGAAACATAGTCATGAAAGTCACTTAAGTGGCCTTTTATTTAATTAATATCATATTATCTGCAAGTACAGTTTTTAAGTATATACTTAAGACGTGTATACACTAAAGTGCACATACAATACAAATTAAGCACACTTCTTTTTCACAAGCGGTCATTGCCAACTTCACCCACAAATGTGTTCCATTCATGAACTACTGTATGGATGTTCTGGTCTGTTTCTAATCCTGTTCCAGATGTGAACGAGTGTGAAAATGAGCTTCAGTGTCCAGGAAAAGAGTGTGTGAACTCGGTCGGCTCCTTCAAGTGTGTCTCCTGTCAGCGGAAAAGAGTGTGTGAACTCGGTCGGCTCCTTCAAGTGTGTCTCCTGTCAGCCGGGCTTTGAGCTTCTTGATGGCCAATGCCAAGGTATCACTTTCCTTAACAAATAACATTGATTTGATATGAAAACAATAAAGGAAAGTGGATATTTATGTAGTTTTTAATGCAATTATGGGACACAAAGTCACAATTTTTAATCAATCAATCAACATTTATGTCTGTAGCACATTTGAAGTTGACCACAGTGCTTTACAATATACCAAAATGACCACACAGACGCATAATAGAGAATTATGAGATATTACATTGATGTTTATGGTTGGTGTTTCTGTAAGTGATTTCAGACACTTTTCTAACTTTCTAACCACATGCCTTCTCTCCAGAAGACGAGTCACATTTATATAGCGAATTCATATCCATTCAAAGCAGCTTAAATGCATGGTTCGGTGTTACAGTTTCTACATTCTAGCAAATCCGATGTTAAAAATCTTGAATGTGCAAAATGTTTCAAATTGACTCTTTTTTTGTTACTGTGTGTTATTTCACAGAGACTGTTGTGTATGGGAGTGTGGTATATTAACGGGTTTTGAATGTGCGCTGTGTCTCCTGTGTGTTTTCAGATATAGATGAATGCAGTCAAAACCCCATGCGCTGCACTAATGGCCAATGCATGAACACTCCCGGCAGCTTCAGGTGTGTGTGTGACCTGGGCTTCAATCTACAGGACGCCACATGCACGGGTAAGAGAGCTCTAAAACCATTAAAAAAAAAAATTGTATTGTATTTGAAATCCGAGTTATTATTGTTAACTAAAACTAAAATCTAAAAAAATTGTTATTTGAAATTAAATAAACGTTAACTGAAATAAAATGTTAAAAACGCAAACGTATTTTATTTGAGCTTGTTGTGAATGCTAATTTCAAATTTTCATTTAGTTTAACTTGTCGAACTAAACTAAAACTAATAAATAAAAAATAATGACAACTATATACATATAACAATTACAAAAACACTTTAACACTTTGGTTAAACTTTAACCAAAATGAAAGGGAAAACAGAAAATATAAAATAAATTTGAATTCAAAATATTAACGAAAACTAGTATATGAATGATACTAAAACAACACTGCTTGAAACAAAATCAGTGCAAAATTAAATTAATTAATAAATTCATCAAACTAAAACTTACTCAAATTTTAACAAAATTTAAAAGTGAAAAAATAAATGATAAAACTAAAATAAAATTCAAAATATTAACAAAAAACTATAATAATATCTCAATGATACTAAAATAACACTGAATTGAAGTAATAAATAAAAAATGTTAACTGGGAAAAAATAAAAAATAAATATATATATATATATATAAATTCCCAGCTACTTTCCAAGGCACCATCTCTCATGCTCTCTTAGTGTAATTTGAATGAATAAAGTAATAAAAACTAATAAATATATTAAGCAATACAGACAAAAATAATAATAAAAAACATAAAATTACTACAACGTTAACAAAAATTAAAGGAAAGCAGAAAATAGTAAACAAAAAAAATGAATTCAAAATATAAACCAAACTATAACAGTATATTAATGATTAACTACAGTAAATTAACATTGCTTGAGATAAATGTAATTGAAATAAAATATATATATATATGAAAAAAGTATTGTTTTTCTTTACTTTAACTTGAAGTACTAAAATAACAAAAAAAATATATTAACACAAACAATATAGACATATTTAATTAAGAAAATGAAAGCTAAAAAAAATTTAAATGAAAAAAATCTAAAAATAAAATATAATTTGAAATATTAACAAAAATTATAATAGTGTATCAGTGATACTAAAATAACACTGTTGCAACATCACATCATTAAAAAAAATGTTTTCACCTTATCTAATGTCATTTGCATTTGTTTGTGTGTTTGTGTGTGTTAGACATTGACGAGTGTTTGGACGCGCTGCAGTGTCCCGGTCAGCAGTGCCTCAACTCTCCGGGCTCGTATGAGTGCGTTCCCTGCAGAGACGGACACAGCATGCAGAACGGACGCTGCTCAGGTCAGACGAGCCTCCGAATACAGAGCAAAGCCTCAATCTGTCTAAATACTTACTGTGCACACTTTCAAGTCATCTTGAAGTTCTCTGAGTGCAAACAGCTGCGACTCTTAAGAGCATCATGCCACAGAATAAAGGCTGTAGTGCAGAAAGTTGGCTTTGGCAAGTGATCGCCTTCAAATGTGTCAGAGCTTCGTTCCTCACACTCGCTCTATCGCTGCTTCCCTCCTCTCTGATCTGATGACCTACAGATGGCAGGACTCGTGTTTGAGCACAACCATCTAATATCTGCCTGAAGTTTCACACTGAGAAAGTGTCCGGGTCGAGGGAGGGTGAAAACTCAAAACTATATTTATATTATTATATAAAACTACTGTGTATGCTACAGCAAACTAGCATAACACATTTCAATAAGAATAAATCATAAAATGTTAAGAAAATAAATATAGTTTTCATTAAAGAAATAAACACATCAAATGTTAATAAATAAATGAATCATGAAATGTGTCTGTAAATAAATAACATCATTTATTTATTCATGTTATTGACATATTTCACGACTTATTTTTCAAAACCTACATTTATTCATTTTCTTAAGACATTTCATGATTTATTTAAAATATTTATTTTATTGACACATTTAATGATTGTTTTTTAAATATATATGTATTCATTTTATTGACACTTTGTCATGATTTATTTAAAAAACATTTATTCTATTTTTTTTACATATATTTATTTTTATTCATAACATATTTTCATTGTATTAAGCTATTTTCGTGATGATTAAAATATTTATCTTATTGGGACTCATTTTTAAACCTTATTTATTTGCTGTGATAGTAGAGTATTGGATGACACATTCACGCTTACTTTATTTATTTTGTTAAACATTTCATGATTTCATGGTTATTGTGGAAAAATGATTTATTTGAATTTCCGTATTTATCCAATTTAAACATATATTATAATTTTATTGACACATTTAAAGATTTTATTTTTTAAAACTTTATTTGACATAACTTTTTTTTGTTTAAGCTATAGTATTAATTAATAATGTTATTGACACATTCAGATTTATTTTTTTAAACATATTTAGGTTTCTGACACATTTAATACATTTATTATTTATTTAATCTTATGTATTTTGTTGCTGAAAAAAAATAAGATTTATTTGTTGGCATGTATTTAATTTATTTGACACATTCTTGATTTATTATTTACAAACATATTTATTCCTTTATTTATTTATTGACACTTTCAATGAAACATTTATTTATGACTATGGCACACAAAATCCTCCACAAGCGTTTTACACTGATATCTTAAAGGCACAGTACAGCATAAATCAGCCTGTTTGATTCAAAGGGACAGAGAGAAGGTATACAATGCTCATGAAAACTAAATCATGACTATTTTTGGTGCAAAGCGCTTGACTGACATCATAAGGAAGCGACAAGGCAGAAGATAAAGTGATATGCATCATGGCAGACCAAACCCAGGTCATGTTGTCAGACACTTATTAGATCTATGGCTCAGCATTGTCCCTGCTAACCCGTGCTGTTTGTTTTCGCCTCAGACATTGATGAATGTGCGAGTCCTCACCTGTGTGGGCCGCAGAGCGTGTGCGTGAACACAGACGGCTCGTACCGCTGCGACTGCTCTCCGGGATACAGAGCGGCCGGGCCGCGGCGCCAGTGCCGAGGTCAGAGAAATATTACATCCATCCTCCGCTTTATACTCTCTCATCATGTGTGAGTTTGTTTTTAACACACTTCTGTCTGGCTCAGACATTAACGAGTGTCTGGAAGGAGATTTCTGCTTCCCGAGCGGAGAGTGTGTGAACACGGACGGATCGTATAAGTGTGTTTGCGCACAGGGCTACAAGAGCGCCGCTAACGGGACGTCCTGCCAAGGTATGACCCCAGACGTGATGCACAAAACCTGTCGGGCACCGGTGTTTTTCTGAGCCACCTTGGATTTAGCTTTGGACCTTGTCATTAGGGAGTAGTTTCTCTCTCTTGAATGTGAAATGCTCCTTAATTCTTAGACGGAATGATTCTGTTCGCATAACTGCATTAATCAAACATCTGGAGTAAACATGTGTCCTTTCAACACGTCCGTCACACACCCGCTGACATCAAATCAAGATAATTAAATTGAAATTTATATTGTAAGTGCATATACTTTCATAAAAAATATTTCGTTTTATTTCAGTAATTATTAAAAATGTAAGTCCAAACCTATATGACCTATATTATTTTTTAACTGACACATTTCATGATTTATTTATTTTAAATATATGTATTTGTTTTAATGGCATATTTATTTTTTGACGTTTATTTATTGACACATTTTATATTGATTATTTGTTTACCGACATTTCACAGTATTTAGTCATTTATTTATTTACATTTTATAGACACTTTTAATTTATTTAAATATGTATGATTATATCATTTATTTATTTGTATTATTTATATATTATGACATTTGTGTGGATTTTTTTATTATTAGAAACTTTTAATCAAAAATGTATTTATTATGGCACTCAGAATCCTCCATAGGCATTTTACACTGAAATCTTAAAGGCACAGTACAGCAAAAATCAGCCGGTTTGATTCAGAGGGTCAGAGAGAGGGCGTAAAATGCTATAAAAAAAACTAATGTGGAAATAGGTGAAATAAAGACGGGTTTTTGCCACACTTTTTTTACAAACAAAGAGCAACTTTAAGTAATTTGGATTAATTTGACTTAATGCGAAGTAAGCTAATCAGCGTCCAGAACAGAGCCACAAGTTGTGAGACTGAGCAGCATGAGGGCTTCTGTGTGGGATGACTCTCATGTCTGTGTGCGCGCGTGTGTGTGTGTGTGTGTGTGTCCAGATGTGGATGAGTGTGTTCAGGAGGGAGTTTGTCAGGACGGCCACTGCACCAATACTGAGGGATCGTTCCTGTGCCACTGCCAAACCGGCTTCACCACCAACCCAGAGAGAACAGTTGCATGGGTAAAACACTCACACACCAACACACACACACACACACACACACAGGTTTGTTTTTATGGTTTATGGGACTCTCCATAGGCGTAATGTTTTTATACTGTACAAACCATATATTCTATTGCCCTACACCAACCCTACCCCTAAACTACCCCTTACAGGAAACTTTGTGCATTTTTAGATTTTCAAAAAAACTAATTTTCTGAATTATTTATAAGCCTTTTGAATTACCGGGACACTGAAAATGTCCTCATAAATCACCTTCTAGTTGTAATAACTGTGTCATCATAACACACACACAAAACACACACACAACACACACACACACCACACACACACACAAACACACTCACACTCACACACACACACATTCATACACACTAACACACACACACACATACACACACACACAAATGTACTTGTATCACATTTTTCTATTCGGGAAAAATTCAGCCAGTTGTTACAATTGCTACTGAAAAAAAGAAAACAAAAATTTAAAGTATGAAGCTACTCTAAAGCCGATATATGAATGATTGAATCATTACTACATTTACATTTAGTCATTTAGCAGACGCTTTTATACAAAGCGACTTACAATTGGGGGAATACGTAAAGCATTTCTTCTTAAAGAGGCAAACAGACACAAGAAGGGGTTGTAATACCAAGTTCTTAGACATTGTGCAAATAAGTACAACCTAGAAAGAGAAGGAATAAATAAAGAGAGAGTTAATTTTTTTATGATGAAGTCAAGTAGCTACGAAAGAGAAGAGTTTTCAGCTGTCGCTTGAAAATTGACAGGGATTCAGCATTCAGGATAGGGGTGGGAAGATCGTTCCACCAACCAGGAGTGGTGAACGAGAATGTTCTAGAAAGTGATTTTGAGCCTCTCTGTGATGGTACCAGAGGCGTCGCTCACTAGCGGATCTCAGACATCTGAAGGGGATGTAAATTCGTAGTAGAGAGTGGAAGTAGGCGGGTGCTGAGCCTGTGGCGGTTCTATATGCAAGCATCAATGTCTTAAACTTGATACGAGCCGCAACCGGTAGCCAGAGCAAGGAGATAAAGAGAGGTGTAACATGGCTCTTTTGGGCTCGTTGAAGACCAGTAGTGCCGCTGCATTCTGAATCATTTGTAGAGGTTTGTTTGTGCTTGATGGAAGTCCAGCCAGAAAAGCATTGCAATAGTCCAGCCTAGAAATTACAAGGGCCTGGACAAGAAGTTGTGCAACATGCTCCGTTAGAAAGGGCCTGATCTTTCTGGTGTTGTGCAATGCAAACCTGCAAGATCGTGCGGTCTTTGCAATGTGGTCTTTGAATGTCAGCTGGTCATCAAAGATTACACCCATGATTTCTGACCGAACTTGATGGGGTAATTGTAGAAGAACCTAGCTGGATGGAAAAATCATGCTGTAGAGTTGGAGTGGCAAGGAAGACAAAAAGCTCAGTCTTTGCCAGATTGAGCTGCAGGTGATGTTCCTTCATCCATGCCGAGATGTCTGCCAGGCAGCCTGAGATCCGTGCAGCTACCGTTGGATCATCTGGTTGAAATGAAAGATAGAGCTGTGTGTCATCAGCATAGCAATGGTAGGAGAAGCCATGTGCCTGTATGATGGGACCCAGTGATGTAGTGTATATGGAGAAGAGGAGGGTCCAAGAACTGATACTTGAGGAACCCCAGTGACCAGTTGATGAACTTTGGAGACCGCCCCTCCCCAGGCCACCCTAAAAGACCTACCAGTGAGATAGGATTCAAACCAGCGAAGGGGAATCCCTGTGATGCCCATTGAAGAGAGGGCAGACAGGAGGATCTGTTGATTGACAGTGTCAAAAGCAGCAGAGAGATCCAGAAGAATAAGGACTGATGATTTGGAATCAGCATTTGCAATCCGCAAGGCTTCTGTGACTGTAAAATACAGTTCCAATCCTATTTCCTTAATTGAATTGACAAGAAATGACATCCAATAAATCTACAATCAAATACAATACAATCAAACTATCACTTTTGTGGCCTGGCTCATATTTATTTATTTTTTTTTAAAATGTTTTTTTAACAATGACAGTATTGGCAACAGCAATTTAATTTAATTTAATTTAATTTAATTTAATTTAATTTAAATGAGGGACAAATTAGTACAACATTGATTTAACTAAAACAATTAAACAAATTACTAAAATGTGGATGTTTAAGTGGAATATTTTGTATTTTAGATTTTGTCTTACGTGAAGTTAAAAGGTTTTATTTACATCAAATATATTTAAAGTAAATAAAAAAGATATGGCCATGATTTTAAATTAAATTAAACTAGTGATTTAACTAACTTAAAACCAGGGAATGAATAATAAAATGCATATATAAAATTAATAAAAACATGCACAGTAGAATTTCTTTCTTTTTTTAATCACTTTTTTATTTCCTATTGAGTGGAAACTAAAGTCTGAGCAGATTGAACTTTTCAGCACTCTCAAAAAAATGATAAAGCCATTACAGAGACATAATAAAAAGTTTAAAGGTATTATAATTTGAAATCAGAATTATTGTTTTCATCTTTTTCCATTTGCTTTATTTCTGCTTAAAATGTGACCTTAATAGCAGAAGCTTCCATCCGGTGAGTAAATTGTAGCTGTGTCACACTCGCTGCCATCATGCATGGATGAGTGTGTGTGTGTGTGTGTGTGTTTGCTCTGCAGATGTGAACGAGTGTCTGCACTCAGAGGGGCTGGTGTGTGGATCCCAGCGCTGTGAGAACACCATCGGCTCGTTCCGCTGTGACGCGTCCTGTGAGCCCGGATACCACATCACCGTCTCCGGAGAGTGTGTGGGTGAGTCGGTAAACACACACACACACACACACAAACACACACACACACGTGCAGAATGACAGCGGGCTCTCTCTCACAGACATTAACGAGTGCGCTAACGAGACGGTGTGCGGACATCACGCCTTCTGCCAGAATCTGATCGGCACGTATCAGTGTCTGTGTGACCAGGGCTACGAGTCCACCGGCGACGGACAGATGTGTGTGGGTGAGTGCATCACTGCAGGAAAACAAGTGCACTTCAGCACGCTTTAAAATAAGGAGTTACAGAAATGATATACTTCGTACTTACACTTAAACGTATACTTAACAGAATTTACTGCAGTGTGAACTTCATGTAATATTTCCAGTCACTTAATTGCATGGTATTTACAATTAAATGAAAATGTTTTATATTTCAAATTTATATTAAATTCAATTTAAAATTAACTGCTTAACTACTTAAGTGGGTCAAGAGCTGTTTTGACCCACTTAAGTAGGACTTCAGTACATCTTTTTATGTAATTTCGTTTTGTAATTACATATTTGTAATGATGAAGTTGCAATTTAGTACATTTTAAATATATTAACTTTAAATTTAATATCTATCACACTAGAGTTAAAACTATATGCAAGCACTTTTAATGTGCTTTAGTATGTTAGTCAACACATCAAAATAAGTGTACTTAAATTTAGATTTTTAAGGAACTTTAAGGATTTAAAATGTACTTTAAAGTAAAACTTGTAATTTGACATGGTTACAAAGTGCACTTTTTAAAAGGCTACTTAAGTGGCCGTATATCTATTTTTCTATTATTTTGCATGTCATTTGTGGGATTTAGTATAAATAAAATATAATAAATAAAACAAGGGAACAAATTAGTACAACATAAACCACAACATTAATAAATAGTGTGAATAATTATTCAATTGTGGCCACAATATCGTTTTTTATCCTCCACATGTTTTGTGGAAATAAATAAAATAAAGGGTATAATGTGCCCACAATGTATTAAAACGAGGGAACCAAATAATAAAAAAATGTTTACTAATTAAAAGTGGTGGGATTCTTGTAATTGTCTTATAGGTTGTGTGTATAAAAACAAAAATAAATAAAATAAAATGAAATTTAAATTAAATTAAATTAAATTAAAATGTGGGGAAAAAATTATTACAAGGCTCACCATTTAAATTTAAATAACAATTTAATGTATTAAAAATTGGCTACTAAGTAATAATCAAGGTGATTATTGTGGCCATGATACTTTAAAATAAAACTTTAAAATATTTTACATTTTTTTTAAACATTTTAAAATTATATTTTATTTTTTAGAGTGTACTTAAGTGTGTTAAGAAACAATCATGAAAGTGTCTCTCTTTAAGTCACTTAAGTGACCTTTTATTTAAGTATAGTTTTAGTTTAAGAAAATTATACTTTTAAGATTTGAAGTACACTACAGGTGCACATTCAGTACAATTAAGCACACTGCTTTCTCACAAGAGAAAGTTAAGTTTATTCTTAGAAAGTCTGTGTCCCTTTCTGTGCAGACATAAACGAGTGTGAGACGATGCAGGGTGTGTGTGGCTTTGCACGCTGCTGGAACGTCGAGGGCTCGTTCACGTGTGAGTGTGAGAACAGACAGGAGGAATTCGACCCGCTCGCAGGCCAGTGTGTGAACAGAGAGAGCACAGGTAACACACACACACACACACACACACACACACACACACGCACACACTAATGGGCCTTCTGTTTCAGTGCTGCCCTATACTGGTAATACTATAACTACTGCTAATAATGATGATGATGATGATGATGATAAATAATAACAGTATTAATACGTTTACTTTATATTGCTGTGATAAAGGCACCTTTTATAACATAAGCATGTGCATACCAAACAATATAACAACAAACACAATGCCTTTGTTCCAAAAACAAGTCAGCTGCTTGACTTTCTGCTGACTACAAGTAACCGACGTAATGCTGATGTAACACTCTACGCAGGCAGCAATTCTGTGTCATACAAGTAACAATCCTCAAGCAAATACTGGGCAAATAATCTACTTTTATTTCAATTGAACTAGCGATACCTTCTTTTTTTATTTGAAATAATATTATCCCTTAATTTAAATATTTAAGTACACTTTAAAATACCTTTAAAAAGAGTACTTATTATGGAAATAATGTACTTTAAAACAATATACTTAAGTGTAAATTGAGTGTGAATTTTTGGACACTTAACTGCATGTTATTTACAAATAAAGTTAATGTATTATTTAAATGCCAATTAGTTGAACGTAAGAGTGCTGATTGACCCACTTACGAGGACTTCGGTACACTTTATATGTTCATTTCACAATTACTTCATTTACTTTTAAAAGTGTACGTCTTTAAGCATGACAAAATATTATTTAAACATAATTATTTAAAATATACTTTAAAGTACAGTGTCTTTTACGTCATTACAGAGTGAATTTTAAAGTCTACTTAAGTATGTTAAGAAACCGTCTCTCTTTAAGTGACTTAAGTGACCTTTTATTTAAGTAATATTATCGCAGTGCAGTTTTTTTTTTTATGCTAAAAACAAACTAGTTAATAGTGAGAATTGGTCCTTAAAATGAAGTGTTACCGTGTGTGGATTCGCTGCAGGTCGGTCGGAGCCGTCTGGCCGAGACTCCTCGTCCTCAACTGGCCACGGTTCGTCTGGATCGTCCGGCTCTCTGCCGCAGACTCGACCTGGAGAAACGAGAGAGTGCTACTACGGCGTATCTGAGCCGTACTCCTGCAAGATACTGGCCCCAAACACCACGCTGCAGGAGTGCTGCTGTACAGCGGGACAGGGCTGGGGCCTCATGTGCCAATATGACGTCTGTCCCGAGACTGGAACAGGTGAAAAAACACACACTAACCACTGAAGAGAAATGCTGCACAAGTGAGTCTGGCAAATAATCTTTTGAATGTTTGTATTTTCCATTTTAATTTTAGTTGATTTCATCAAGTTAAATGTTTTGTTTTAAAAATGTTGTTTTGTGTTTTTGGCATTTTTGGCATTTATGCCACCAGATTATGATGTATTTTTTTCTTTTAGTGTCTATACAGTAGTTTCTAATCATTTTTATTTCAGTTGAAGTTTTAGTTATTTTAGTACATCGTTAAAATTAATTAAAATGATAAATATTGCCTTGGCAACTAACTGAAAAAAAAGTTATTTTATATTTTATTTTATTTCAGTTAAAATGTATTTTATTTCAAGTAACAAATGTTTTTTTTTTCAGGTGCAGTGTTATTTTGTTAACAAAAATGAATTGAATACAATGCTTTGGACACTTAATTGCATTTGATTTAATTAAGATTTTATAGTAATTTATATTAAATGCAATTAGTTGAACTTAAGAGTGTGTTTTTGACCCACTTAAGTAGGACTTCAATACATCTTTATATGTAATTTCATAATTCTATTGTCTTTGAATTTAAAATAAATGGTAATGTAACTTCTATTAACTTCTAAGTTATCCAAGTAATAATTACACTATTATGAAGTTGCAGTTTAGTACATTTAAAATGCATTAACTTTAAGTACTTTGCATGTGCTTTAGTATGTTAGTAAGTGTCTCGGTCCGTTCTTGACTGTCCTAGTCAGTGGTCCTAAGTGGCTCAACTTCTTTTTTATTTAATTGATATTCCATTATCTGCAAGCACAGTTTTAAAAATATACTTTTAAGATTTGAAGCACATTACAAGTGCACATTCAAGTGCACTTCTTTTCCACCAGCATGAGTTTCTCACTTTTCCCTCCTCATCAATATCTCTCCGTTCAGCGGACTTCCAGTCGTTGTGTCCCAGTGGAAGAGGGTACGTCACCACGGAAACGGGAGCGTTCAGCTACAAGGGTAAAACTCACGCACGGACAGACTCTGGTAGTCTCTAGTAGTTGCTGTTTCTAATCTGAGTGCGTTGGCCTCCGGACAGATGTGGACGAGTGTAAGCTGTTTGACCCGGAGGTGTGTAAAGGCGGCGTGTGTGTCAACAACATTCCCGGGTATGCCTGTTACTGTCCCAGCGGATTCTACTACGACACGGATCTGCTGGAGTGCATCGGTCAGCCTTTAAAACACTAGTGCCGGCTGGGATAGATGTCAGATCAGCAGACAGTGATGTGTGTGTCTCTCTGTCTCTCCTGTAGATAATAATGAATGTGAGAGTGAGGAGACCTGCACTGGCGGTCAGGTGAATATCATGGGATGTGTTACTTGTACAGTGACAGCCCCTCTAGTGCTGGACGACCACAGCCAACTGTGTCAAATGCAAGCTGCCTCGCTGAGTGGGGGGGGGGGGGGGGGGGGGGGGGGGGGGGGGGGGGGTTGGGGGGGGGGGGGGGGGGGGGGGTGGGTGGGGAGAGATGCACAGACACACACAGACTACAACATGACCTTTTCTGACTGCCACTGGTTTTGATAACATCTAGTAACCACCAATATTTCATGTGGGCCATTTTTATATCTAAAAAAAATGTCCCTATGGTAATGTAATTATATTCTGATTATATAATATATATATATATATAAATATATAAACACACACATACATGGGTTGTGTGTTTGTGTGTGTGTGTGTGTGTGTGTTAAGAGTTTAATTTGAAAGAGATTATTTTTTATTTAAAAATATGTTCCCTATGATAATGAAATTATATTTGGTTTTAATAGCATACATTTTAGTATATATTTTTAAATGAATTATATGTCAAGAGTTTCATTTTAAAGGGATAGTTCAGCCAAAAATGAACCCTCATGTCATTCCAAACACATAAGAATTTAGATTTTTAAAAAACACAAATAAAAGTTGTCTGTTCCACCATTGAGAGTCCAATTCACCAAAACTTTCACAGTTTAAAAAAAAAAAGTTAATAAAGACCCCGTAAAAGTAATCCATATGAATCAAAGAGTTAAACATGATGAATTGATTTAATTTAGGCTTTTATTCACACGTTCATCAACACACATATATAGAGCTCATCAAATATGGTCATACTTGTGTGACATGCAATAATACACCTCTTGCAGAGGTTAATTTAAACATATCTTAAATAGTGTTTTAAAAATAAATGAAACTCTTATGGGTTTGGAATGAGATGAAGGTGAATAAATGATGACAGAATTTAAATTTTTTTGGTGAACTGTCCCTTTAAGAATGGGGGGAAACAAAAAGTTGCCAGATGTGAAAAATGACAACGTTAGGACCTTTTTAAAGCTTATTTGTTGTCCGTTTGTCTGTGTTTTTCTCAGATGAGAACTTAAACTTCTGTTGGCGTCACGTCACAGCTAGTCTAGTGTGTCAGAGCCCTTTGTTAGGAGCTCAGCTGACCTTCACTGAGTGCTGCTGTTTGTATGGTGAGGCCTGGGGTCTGCAGTGTGCCCTCTGCCCCCGCAGAGATGAAGGTACACACACACACACACACACACACACACACACACACACACACACAAAAGGACTGCATGCCATTCAGAACTAGATTGACAATGCAACCCAATTCACATATTTATGCACTTTTCTGTGTCGTTTTGTAGTTTAAATTGCGCAAGTAGTGTGTTCACACTGAAAATTCCAAACAGAAAAAGTGCACTTTAAATACCCGGATGATGCACTTAATCAACCAAAAAATACAAAATAAAAATCAATCCAAACAACAAACACTGTGAAAGCAGTGTGCTTAAATGTACTGAATGTGCAATTGTAGTGTAAAGTATGCTATTAAAAACTGGACTTGCAGATAATATATTATTGAAATAAAAGACCACTTAAGTGACTTAAAGAGAGACACTTTCATGGCTGTTTCTTAACACACTTAAGTAGCCTTTTAAAAAGTGCGCTTTGTAATAATGTCAAATTAAAAGTTTTACTTTAAAGTACATTACGGTTTAATATAATTTTGTGGTGCTTTAAAGAAGTACACTTATTCTGATGTGTTGACTAACATGCTAAAGGACTTGTCAAATACTGGAATACTGTATATTTTTAACTGTAGTGTGTTAATTACATTTAAAGTTAAGTACTAAATTACAACTTCATTCCATTCAGCAGTAACATTAACCGTATTTCAAAGACAATAGAAGTAATCATGAAATGACCGTACATATAAAGAAGTACTGAAGTCCTGCTTAAGTGGGTCAAATCAAAAACTGTAAAGTTTGACTAATTGTGTTTATTATGAATTTAAACTATAATATAATAATTTTATTGCAAATAACATGCAGTGAAGTGTCCGAAACATTTAGTGCACACACATAAAAAAAATAAAATAATTATTATATATATATATCTATATTATATATATGCTAAAGTGTACGTTAGGTGAAAAAAATCCTTTTTTTTGGTGTTTGGTCTTTTAGATGTTTAAGGCGGAATACACTACAAACTTTTAAAATAGACAGGATTTTTAAAACACCCAGTATCATACACTTACCAACTTTGTAACCAGTCACAGAGGAAAACCTGGCCATCATACACTAAACGAGTGAGGATCATTTACACACTACCAGACTTTAAAGTCATTCCGATCACAACAAACTCACACAGAAACGTGCGTCTTGTTTCTAGGAGACGCGTGACAAATGAACACAATGTGTTTTTTTTTTTTTTTTCTAAATCAGCGCAAATAGAAACGTCTGTGATCTCCTCCGACTGGATGGAATCAGAGTCTGGGACCATCATACACTATGCGATTTTCTATGAAATCTGTCAACTCCAATCTGCAGACTGGCTCTGACTTTTGGCAACTAGCGTCAACTTCTCCAGACAGTAAATCGGGGCAAAAATCATGTAGTGTATTCCAGCCTTTAGTTTCTTTGAATTTTAATTCAGTTAATTCTATTTTCAATCATTCCAATAAAATCCTTATTCTCATACTTCTTTACTTTCTGAATTTTGCCCGACCCTCAGACACTCATTCGGTTTCACTCTTTAACTCATTTTCATTTGTACTCCTGATTAGAGGCCTATGAGGCCCTGTGTAATGAGTTCGGTCCTCCTCCTTACTCTCCTCGTTACGATGAGCGGTACAGCCCCCCAGAGTACACCGAACCCCTGCCGGGACGCCCAGACTACATGCCACCTAATTATGATGACTACAGTCCTGTGGGAGCGAGTGGACGGCGGTCGGGGCTGAGAGGCAGAACACCCAGCTCATACGGACTCCCAGACGCCCCCTACAGGCAGCCGGCCACAGGGTGAGTTGGTCATTTAAACGATGCACTACTAATAACCAGCTTGTGTGTAAGCAGTGTTAATTTTGACAGCAAATTTTGATTTAGCTTTAGTCCTAGTCTTTTGACTAAAATGCCATTTAGTTTTAGTCATATTTTAGTCATCTGAATTGTTTTTAGTTTTAGTCTAGTTTTAGTTGACTAAATCTACAGTAAATTTAGTCGGCTAAAATCTAATGGGTTTAGTTACGGTGTAATGCATTTATTAAGCATTTCTCTAAAATTTCCAAACTCATTATATTGGTTTGATATTAAGGTTTTATCATGATAGACACCGATTTAACTGCGGTGACGCACAACATGCCTTTATGTTAAAATGAAATAAATCAACTTCTCATAAAGAACAAGAACATGATCTTCTTAATGAAGTACCAATGGTTATATAGGCTAATTATGCATTCTTTATAGCAACTTGTTTACCATATTCTTCATTCTTTCAAGCAGACATATTTATTTCTATAAATAAATTTAGATTAATCTTTAGGGCTACTAAAGGTTTTCAGTCAAGAGCAGTGAGTGATTTTCAGTCTTTCTTTTGTTGCTTGATTAACACCAATGCCTCGGATAGCAACAATTAGGTTGCTGTCCCTCTAAAACCGAATGCACAGCTGCAATGGATGCAATGTACTGATACACGTTCTCCCTACTGTTTACGTTCACTTATGACGTAATCAACTGTGTTTACAAGAATACTCGTCAAAACGGACAATTCGACATAATTTTGTGTGTAATTCTCCGTTCATGCGACGCGAGAGAGTACTCGCGCGCTGTGAGACGCGGTTTGTGTGTACAGTGTCTGCGCTCAGAAAACCGGACCGAATTGAGTTCTCTCTTGCGTCGTTAGATTTATCTATATGTCTGCTCTTCTCTTACTTCCACATATTGACATTTCTGAACGTTTTATGTGATGTGCAGCAAGTGTATGTTAGCTTATGTCCCGCCGGTTCATATGTACGCATCTAACCTCCGAACCATGCAGCAGATTCCTTCTGAATGAATCTCTTCCCAAATCGTCCCTCCCTAACATTTTCGTCTAGTTTTTATTAGTTGACGAAAATGTCCATCAATTTTCGTCATAGTTTTTGTCATTCAAAAAGAGTTTTAGTTCGTTATCGTCTCGTTGACGTCGGTGAAAAAAATTTCGTTGACGACAATTATGACGAAAATTATTCGTCAACGAAATTAACACTGTGTGTAACTGTGCCCGACTTATCTCCAGTGGAAGTCGTTACTATGAGGAGGACGATTATGAAACCGCGCCCGGCCCTCCTTTCGGCATCCCGGATCCTCGCGGCGAGCGGATGTTCGACACGCGACCCCTGCCGCCCCGTCCAGACGGGCTTCCACTCAGCTTGGCCCCGTTTCCGGAAAACTCCCCGTACAGCGAGGCAGAGGAGGCGGAGTCATGGAGAGCCCCGCCCCCATTCCCAATGTTTCCCGAGAGACGGGAGGGACCACGACGAGTCTATGAGCGTGAGTCCAAAATATGAAGATAAGAGATTAGAATAATGCAAAAAACATACTAAACCAGTCCAAAGTGGTTTACTGGTCTGGTTGCTGATTTTAGATTATAACTCACAGAAGGTGTCTATACTGCAAAATGAATTGCTTACTTCTTTTTGCAATTTTTTTGTTGTTTATGATACAAACATGCACTGAACAGAGCTTCTGTGCCTCTCATGGGCCATGTGATTCATAAGCTCAACAGAAACGCGTAAGATTGGTTATAATGAAGTGAAGTGACGTGACATGTGGCCAGGTATGGTGATCCATACTCGGAATTAGTGCTCTGCATTTATCCCATCCAAAGTGCACACACACAGCAGTGAACACACACACACACACACACTGTGAACACACACCCGGAGCAGTGGGCAGCCGTTTATGCTGCGGCGCCCGGGGAGCAGTTGGGGGTTCGGTGCCTTGCTCAAGGGCACCTCAGTCGTGGTATTGAAGGTGTAAGAGAGCGCTGTACATTCACTCCCCGCACCTACAATCCATGCGCTCACTCAACCAAGCGTTCTAACCATGACCTCGCCCCTCCCCACCCCCCAACCATTCACATCTCTGTAGGCGGGAATTCTTTGTAATGAAATTCTAATGAGCCGCTTTGTGATATCATAAAGCCCGGAAACCAAACGCTGTAGTCCAAACGAGCCGTTTGCTGTAGTTCTTGAAAATTGATTTTTAAAAACCGAAATATCTCCTCAAATCTTTGAGATTTGTAACTTTCTAGATCTTTTTTATGCCCAAACATACACACTACACACCTTTAAACTTTGAACTCGTATGTAGTGTACGAACACAGAAGCAGCTGTGATTCCTGTGTGTGTTTTAGGGAGATATGAATCCTACGGGAGTCTGAGTTCAGAAGAGTGTGGCATTGTCCACGGCTGTGAAAATGGCCGCTGTATCCGCGTGGAGGAAGGTTACACGTGTGACTGTTACGACGGCTATCAGCTGGACATCACTAGCATGACGTGCATAGGTAACCCTCGCTTTCTCATCTGCAGATTTCTCCTCTCTGTTCCTCCATTCTCAAATAATCACACCACTAGGGGAAGCTACTAAAGATGTGTTTGACTCCTGTAGATGTGGACGAGTGTGACGATGAAGACACGCTCGACTGCGTGAACGCTCGCTGCGTGAACACGGAGGGCTCGTACAGGTGCGTGTGTCTCAGGGGCTTCATCATGTCCCGAAGACCCAACCACTGCATCCCGGCTTGATCGAGGACTGCATTTAGAGACTTACTAATTATTTGTTTTCCGCCACGTTGCTGTAAATGGTTTATTTTATGACTTTATTTACAATACTTGTGTGTATATATCCAAAAGTCTAATACTGAAGCTTTACACACGACGCACACACACAAGACTCAATACTGTTGTGCTTTACTTAAAGCCTTTATGTATAACTCGTTATAAAGGTATTTGTAACGTATGTTGTAATGCATTGCATCTTTTTATAAATAATAGTAATAGTTTGTTTGCCATGCATTATCCTCCCTAAAGGTGTGTTCAGTGTATAGCTAAATATTATAATGTGTTATAACTGTGGTTCGTGAGATGCATTACAAGACATAATGAATGCATTAAAACTACTTTTATAATGCATTATATATAAAGGCTTTAAGTAAAGTGTTACCAAAAATGTATATATTAATGTACTTTTTCATTGGTTGGACGCTGGCCAGATGAGCTTGAATGTCTTGTCATAAATATCTGCATAAACTAGTGTTTTTACTCAGATTTCATATTTATATATTCATATCAATGAAGGCAATTCCATGTATACTATATATAAATATATATATTTTTGTCATATGTCTGAGAATTTCACCACGTTACTATTTGATACTGTTAAATCTATTTTTCTGTCTTTCGTCTGTTAGAAACCCCCATGTCACGTAACACAAAATGCACTGTATCTGTGGGGGAAATGCAGTCGTGAACTGCTATTGTACATTTTTAAGACATCTCAGATGTTTGTTACATATTTTTATATGTACGTTTTTTGATATCTTCTGTGCCGTTTGGAAATATATTTGCACACACTGCCACTGATCACGAAGTGTTTGTTTGTTGACAAGCTTCCTAAACCCCAGTCTCTTCATTTCCAGCTGGAGGATGATGATTTTTTTTCCTCTAAACGTGGCCGATATAATTGAAATCCCGTTGTTGTCATTCTTAGGCCGTCTCTCTTTCTCTCACGTGCTTTGTTTGAGAAGGTTTGTAACCAGCTTATCTCTGTGTGGTCCTAATGTGCCTAGTGTTTATATGAATCCAGCTCATAAGTCCTTTTATAGGCCAATCCGCCCACATCACTCAGCCAAGCCGATTACCGTGTTCACTTCGCTCCTAATGTACTTCGGTGGATTGCAGCGAGCAGCGGAATATCAGCTTTCTCTCTATTGTGGCTTGTGTTACTGACCAACAGTGTAGTGGAGGATTTCAGTTTTCCCCATAAACTTCCTCTGATCCTCCTTTGTTGATAGTACTGGAGTGTGTTGAGGTTAAACACGGCCTGAACTGGACTCACGCTCTCACACACACACACAGCGAGGCCAGGTTTGAATTGGCTGCTGAATGTTTATGGTGGAGTTTTAGGTCAAAGTTCTTGGATTCAGTTAAGTTTCCACTGACGTCACCATGTAGTGCCACAATCATTGATTGACACGCTTCAGTTACTGCTACGGATAAACTAGAAGCTATTGTAGATTTGTTTTGTTTCAGTTTTTTTGGGATTGTAATTTTTCATTTTTATCATGACAAATAATTTCTCCCTGAAATTTAAACTTAATGTAATTCTAAATAAATACAGTAATGAAAATCATCCTCTCCAGACATTTTTTAAAATTTAAATTAAAATTCAGTACAACAAATACTACCATGATATATGCTTTCAGATACTTTATAATTGAAATAATTTAGTTTATTTATTTATTTTACATTTTCCTGAAAAAAACATCACAAAAATGTTCTGCAGCACAACTGTTTTCAACATTAAAAAAGAAATAATATGAAATGTCTCTTGAGCAGTTAAGCAGCATATTCGAATGATTTCTGAAGATCATGTGACACTGAAGACTGGAGGAATGCTGCTGAAAATACAAGCTTTGTTCACAGAATCAATTAAAAAGTGTACAATATATCACAAGAAACCAGCTATTTTAAATTGTTATAATATTTCACAATTTTTACTGCATTTGTAATCAAATAAATGAACCCTTGGTGAGCAGAAGAGACTTCTTTCCAAAAACCTTTGCACTGCTGTGTGTATATATATATATATAACCACAATGACATTTTGGAATCTTTATTCAATATTTATTAGATTAATATTTATTTGAAAATACAATGTATTTACAAAAAAAACTAAAAATAAAATAAATAAATTAGCTTGTTTAACTAGCTCAATGGACATGAGATCACATAATGCTACATTGCTAGCATGGGACACCTTCAAAAACAAAACTTTTAAGTATATTGCATGCTTTATTTTATTTTATAATGTTTAACCTTATTGTGTGTGTGTGTGTGTGTGTGAATGTGTGTGTGTGTGTTTGTGTGTGTGTGTTTTTGTGTGTGTGGTGTGTGTGTGTGTGTCTGTGTCTGTATGTCTGTCGTGTGTGTGTGTGTGTGTGTGTCTGTGTCTGTCTGTCTGTGTGAGTGAGTCTGTCCGTCTGTCTGTCTGTCTGTCTGTCTGTGTGTGTGTGTGTGTCTGTGTCTGTTTCTGTCTGTGTGTGTGTGTGTGTGTGTGTGGGGGTCTGTGTCGTGTCTGTGTGTGTGTGTGTGTGGGTGTCTTCTGTGTGTCTGTGTCTGTGTGGTGTCTGTGGGTCGGTGCTCTGGCGCTGTGGTTCGACGTACGACACATGTGGTCGGTGTGTCTCGCTGTATGTTGTGTCTGTGGTGGGTGTGTGTCTGTGTGTCTGTGTCTGTGTTGTGTGTGTGTGTGTGTGTGTGTGTGTCTGTGTGTGTGTGTGCGTCTGTGTCTGTGTGTCTGTGTGTGTTTGAGTGGGGGTGTTGTTTTGTTGGGGTTGGGGTTTGGTGTGTGTGTCGTGTGTCTGTGTGGCTGTGTCTGTGTTGTGTTCGAGTGATGTGTGAATGAGTGTGTGTTGTGTGCTGTGTCTGTGGTCTGTCGTAGTTCTGTGTCGGAGTGAGTGTGTGAATGAGTGGGTGTGTGTGTGTGTGTCTGTGTGTCTGTGTGTGTGTGTGTGTGTGTGTGTGTGTGTGTGTGTGTGTCTGTCTGTCTGTGTGTCTGTGTCTGTGTCTGTCTGTCTGTGTGTGTGTGTGTAATAGTAAAAAAAAATTGTAACTTTTTTGTTAACTCATGTGCCATGCATCTTTTATGATTATTATCATGACAAATACATTTTCCCGGTAAACTCTCTGTATGCAGATAAGAGACTTTACAGACATTTTACTTTACATACAGACTTTACAAAACAAAACATTTACAGACTTTTGCGTTGTATATGATTTTATTTTCTAATATAATTTCTTGTTTTATAGTATAATATAACTTCTTGTTTTGATTTCTGAGTGAAATATGACCCTGCCATTTCTTGTCAGTTTCTTTCAGCCTGTGTGTTGACTGACCTGTGTTTTGGTGTGTGAGTGTGTCTGAAGTGTGTGTTAGTGATAGTGAGAGTCAGCAGTCTGTCCGATTACCTCTCATGACACTGCAGTAAAGAACACAGCTCCTGATCTCACACACTGCATGCGAGTGTCTGCCAGAGAGATGAGCGCTGGAGGGCCGAGTCACTGACTCCACACGTGTGTGTGCTCGGCGTCGCTGTGGAAAGCCATCATGCCGTGTGTGTGTCACACTCTCACTAAATGATGCCGAATTCAATCTGAATTTGTTGCTGAGGAGGCCTCTCCTGGATTAAGGCCTGTGGGGAACGAGACAGGTGTTCCTGGCCGGCCTAGACGCTAATCCTCTCACCTGCGCTGGGTCAGAAATGGGTCAGTGTTCCGTAACACTCCAAAAGAGGGTCATCACCTCACGCCCCAAACCGGGTCAACATCTCACAGCCGAGCGGAGAGCTCTAATCCTCCTCACTGCAATATAAGAGTGTGAGTTATAAAAGACTGAAAAGCTGTAATCGTTATGTAATGGATAATGTGCAGCTGGTCTTGTTTACTCTGCGATAATAACTGTACATGATCCTCCTTATTTCATGCTAAATCATAATAAATACTATACTTGGGAATGAAATGTTGATTGTGGAGAGAATATGAGCACAGCTATGAAGTGTTATTTGAGTATAACTGAGATACTAAGATAGTTTTTTATTCATATTTTGAATTCGATTTTTTTTTAATCTGTGAAAAGTTGGACAAAATGTTATAAAAAATATATATTTTTACATATATTTTGAATTTTGCCCTGCATTGGGTTGTATTTTAGGGTTTCTTTAGGGTTAATGTCCTAAAATGAATAGAAGATATTAATGGAAAATATATTATATAGATGTCTATATATAATATATATATATATATATATATAATTATATCTATCTATATTATATATATATATCTATATGTAGATAATATATAATAATAAATACCACCTTATTTTCCCGTAAGAGTGGGGTTCGGGACACTTGTAACTGTAATGGTCTGGCTTACGGTGTCATTCACTTTCAACTATTTTGGTGTATTAAAAATAAATTTTTTATATTTGACATTTTTTTATGAATATCTTAAAAAAAGACAGATAGCATCTTCTATAAAGATTACAATGACTAATAAATATTTAGGGATGCCCTATTTCTAGGTCACTAATCCAAATTGGGACATTGATCGTGGACTCATCACATCTGACAACTCGGATGTTGTTCTTATTCCAATGAAGCATGGAAGGTTCCGGAAGGTTGTACACAAACATGTGGATCGTTTCAACTTTTTCCACTGAAATTGTGAGTGATAATCGATTTGTATATTACATGTAGCAATGGCTCATAGAACAATGTCTCTATTTGTGTAATAGCAGTGTTATGCAGACATAAGCATTGCACTAATCGGTGTGTGCGGGGTGCGGTTGAGTGATGAGTGTCTTTTGGTGTGGTATTGAATCGTGTGAGTTTTTGTGTGTGTGTGTGTGTTTGTGTGATGTGTGTGTGTGTGTGGGTGTGAGTGACTGTCGTGTGAGTTTTCGGCGGCGTTGTTGAGTGAGTAGTGCCGTGGGGAGCGGTTGCGTATGAGTGTTGTGTTGTGTGAGCCGTGTGTTGGTGTGTGTGTGTGCACGTGTGTGGAGTGTGAGGTGTGTGAGTTGTTGGGAGTGTGACGATCGTGAGGTTTGAGTGTGTGAGTGCCTTGTTCGTGTGTGTGTGTCACGTGTGTGTGTTGTGTGTGGGGTGTGAGTGAGTGGAGGTGCGTGTGCGTGTGCGTTAGTTGCGGGTGAGTGTGTGTGGTGTGTGAGTGTGATGGGGTGCGTGTGGTGTGTGTGTGAGGTGTGTTGTGTGTGTGTGTGTGTGTGTGTGTGAGCTGTGAGTGTTGGTGTTGTGATGTGTGACGTGTGAGTGTGTGAGTGTGAGTGGAGTGTGTTTGTGTGTGTGTGGTGTGTGTGTGACTCCCGGGCAGTGTGATGGAGGAGTGCTGTCGATGGTTGCGCGCGCACGAGGGAGGTGTGTGTGTGTGACGCCTTGGGACGGGAGTGTGTGTGTGTGGGTGGGAGTGTGTGTGTGTGTGAGTGTGTGTGACTGTGTGTGAGTGTGAGTGTGTAGTGTGTGAGTGTCGAGGCGAGTCGCCCCGTGTGAGTGGAGTGTGTTGAGTGCAGAGTGCGTGTGAAGGGTGTGAGTGCAGATGTGCGGTGAGGTGCGTTGTGACACCGATGTGCGAGTGAGGTGTGTGTGTTGGTGCTATTGTGTGTGTGTAGTGTGTGTTTGTGTGTGTGTGTGTGGTGTGGTGTGTGTGGTGTGTGTGAGGGGAGTGTGAGGGTGGTGGGGAGTGTGTGTGTGGTGTGTGTGTGTGTGTGGGGGTGTGTGAGGGTGAGTGTGGGGTGTGTGTGTGGTGTGTGCGTGTGAGACAGAGACAGGTTTATGATTTATAATAGTAGGTCACTGGCGCTTACTAAACTGTGCACGATGATATAGCTGAGTCTCAGACTCAAGTTTTCAGGCATCATTGACTCCTGATCTGCCAGTATCCTGACCTACATGAGATGAACCTCCACCGCCGCGCTCCATTCCCACCAATCCAGAAATAATGTGTCGGATGCATTCGTTTGGATCGCTAATCATAATAGATTTCCGCTTTAATCCTTTCACAAACTGCCAACACAGGAGTAGCCTTAAACCAGCTGACAATTTCATCGTCACATTTGACGGTAAGGTTTCATTTGGTAAAATTACTTTTGAGATACATCTTCTTAGTCTCGGAGTCAAGATAGTTAGTTAATGAAACTAAACATTAACACAATTTATTAAATAAAGAATAGATTGTTTCTTGTTCATTAAAATAAAGAAACTGAATATATATTAAATCTTAATTGCTCATTTCCTTCAGATGCACTAAACTAAACTGAAATTAATATAAATGAATGTAAAACTATATAGAAATATTTTAAAAGCTACTAAAATGGCCAAAATTAAAATTACTAAAACTTTTCAAAGTAAAATGAAACAGAAAATATAACAATACAAAAACTATTCAAAATATTAATAAAAACTATAACAGTATATCAGTGATACTAAAAGTCTAATGATAAACAATACTTATACAATATTTAATCATCTTTGCTAATGTTAATTTCAACATTTAATAATGCTTTTTAAAATCAAATATTATCAACATTAATGCACTGTGAACTAACATGAACAAACAAACAATTGTAATTTTATTGTACACTCTAAATGCATTGATTATGGCTAGTTTCAGTTCGAAGCAAATGCATTAACTAATGTTACCAAATGAGACCTTATTGTAAAGTGTTACAATTGGCTCCCCTCTCAGAAATAACAACTTTAAAATCTAAAAGAACACAACTAAAAGGTTGTACTGCAGCAGCTGAATTAGAATTAGCATTTAACTCAAATAAATAAACTTTACACTGACGTGGCCCAAAAATCAATCAATGAAATCGAAGCCCTCCCCCCATTTTCCAGTAATGTGATATATGACTGGACTAAAACTAGCAGAGATCCTGTAGTTCCAGTACAAATAACTCAAATTGGAGACTGTTTTGAGCGTCAACATCGGAGGCAGCAACAAGGAAATGAAGCAGATTTGATGCGGCGGGAGAGGTTTGTTGGTGTTCACAGCCAACTGCAGATAAGGAATATCTTTATATTTATTTACATACAACAAAGGGTCTCGGTCACTGTGGAAAAATGGATTCAAATTGGGGAAAATGGACAAATTTGGTAAAAATGATGAAAAAGCATCTCTGCACAGGTTCATCGTGTATTAAAGCCCATTAGCAAACTTTCTGTAAATACGATGCTTGATGAGAAACTGGCCTTGATGAAGTGATTTGCAGTTGAGCTGTCAGTTATGAGAGCCCATCAGGGTTTTAATCAGCATGCATCTGGATTAGACGCCCGACCCGCCCACCGCAGCGCATCACTTACATAAACCTGCAGCTCAGCGTGCAGCTCCATTCCCTCTCGCCCTCCTCCCTTCATCTCAGACATTTCTCACGCACAATCCCTGGGCAACTGCAGTGATGGACCTGAAGACGTTTTGCCTGAGTGACAACTTCCAGTTTCTAAACCAGCACAAGTAAGCAGGACTATTACCCTTCCTAAGTGAAATGTCTTTTTATACATTAGTCTTATACCTAAACTCTGTAGAAAGTGTGCTCTTGTCATATGTGTTATATGGCACGGTTTCAGCTCAAAGTTCTCATTAGTAATTACATTGAGAGAGTTTTTAAAAAGCAAAATGTAGTTTTGGTGTAAGTTTTGCAACTCTTTGATTTGACTCAAAATGTCAGTAGTTAAGTTTCATTTTCAAGTTTTAATGGGCTGAAACGTTTGTGGTGTGTAATTATGGTGACACAAGCCTGTTTGAAGATTGCATGTCATTGCATTCATTATATATCATACATAAATATGCAGTACAGTATTTAATCACTATGCAATTTCTAATCTCAACTGCTTGCTGGCATGATGTTTTAAAGCTGTGCAATAATTGCCTTTCAAGGAGTTTGTGATAGTTTTGCATAATTCAGTGTTTCTACTACATGGCCTAATAACTTCAATAACCTAAAAAGTAATTCATTAATAACCTCAAATGCATTGATAGATATTGTGTTGCTTAACAGGTTGTCATGCAGTCTACGTTGAAAAATGAATATGCATAAATAGTCTACATACTGTATATCACATTAACGATCTGTTAAAAAGTCATGATTATGTATGACTACACTTTAAACCTCTTTAGCCTAGATAAGTGTAAATGTAGTTGTAAGGCAAACTAACACTTTTTAAACTCGCTCCACCTCATATCAGTCTTTTGGATCCGTCCACCTCTGATGACCCTCCGTCCCCGACCGATGCGCCGCTCAAAGCCGCCCCGCGGAGCCCCTCGCTCGGCCTGGACAGCAGCGCGACCCCCTTCAGCCCCGGCAGCGCGTCGGACAGCAGCGGCTACAGCGTTTTCTCCGGGAACCCGTCTCTGAACCCGGACTCCCCGGTCAGCTCCAGCTCCATCTCCAGCAGCAGCGCTGCGGCTCTCTTCCAGCCCGTCGGTCACACGGAGTCCCTGCTGAGCTGCGACTACATCCCGTCCCTGAACCCGGGGCCCAAGCGCCTGTGCCTGGTGTGCGGAGACTTCGCGTCCGGCTATCACTACGGCGTCGCGTCGTGTGAGGCGTGCAAGGCTTTCTTCAAAAGAACCATTCAGGGTAACGACCGCAGCCACAAAACATCATTACTGTGTTCATAGGTTTCATGGAAGTTAGTATGAACTTAAAAAGTAAAAAAAAAAAAAAAAGTTGATTGTTAGTAATTATTTATTTATTAAGCTCATTATTGCATAGGACTTACTAATGAAAGCTCGAAATGTATAATCACGACTATATATATATATATATATACTTATATATATATACAGAATTTTATTTTCTTATATAGTGCAATAATGTATCTCTCTTTTTACTTATGCATATTTAATTTTAATTAGCCTATACATATTAATTATGAAGTCATTGTTACACCAACATTATACATCATATTTAAATGGATTACTGATTTTCACAGCGAGTATAATGTTAATTAGTGACTTGATAATGATAATTAGTGTTCAAGTGTGTGTTAGAGTGGTTTATGGTGCATTTTTAAAGCAGCTGTGCTGTTAACGAATGCAATGATCAATATGACAGGAGTAAACTATCTGTCTGACACTGATTTGTGTGTGAAGACTCAGTGTGCTGCTGTTTTAATCAATGCACCTCGTCAATGCAATTGTCTTAATTGTGATTATCTAGAGAGGTCTTTAAATAATATCAAGTTTCGTTATTATTTGATGAAGAACTGTAAAGCTGAGATAAAACTGTTGCCAGTGATTAATAATTAGCCACTGGAAATTGTATAATTTTTCTATTTAAGTTATTTATTTTTTGGAAATGTAGTGAAGGCAAGGGTAATATAACATCTGAATTGTTGCCTGTTGGCACATTTTGACAATATATGCATTAAATATAAACTGGCTATATGATAGATGTCGTGGTCTGCTCCAAATATATTTTTTAATTTTCTAATATATATTGCTTTTAGTTTTGTAAAGGTTTCTGACAGACACAGATGGAGCATTTATATTGGCTTTGGCCTTGGGCAGACAGAGCACAAGTGTGTGTTAGCATATCAATATATTGATGAAGTGTTCAATCACATAATGCACGCTCTAATCCCACAGAGTCTTGTCCAGCGTCGTGTTTTAGACAAATCTGTTGATCAATGTTAACTGTGGAAATTCCAGGATTTGCTTCTCTGGGCATTAATGCGTGTTGAACAGTCGTCAATACTCTGGCCTCTAGGGAAGCACCAACTTTCTACCTCTTGCCATGATTATTAAATTATGAGGCAGTGCAAATCAATAATTGAACTCTGTCTGGACTCCTATGGATTTCTGTGTGAAAGCTCAGCTTGTGAAGCATGGGACAAATGGATTTTATGTTTGATTAAACATATGATAGATAGAGCGCACTTAGTGTAGCTACAGCTCTCAGTGTTGTACATACAACTGAACTGAGTGTCTGTTTTTATGGCCTTTTAATTCAACAAGTAATAATTAATGGCATTCACTAACAACGTTAAAGCATGTGCTTACATATTGAGCTGTGGTGCTCACACAGGCAGCATGAGTTCATATCTGTTCTGTAGTCTTTCCCGAGACTATCCCGATTTTTGTTTTCCTCTGGAAAAACAAGTATATATTATATGTCTATTGTAAAGATGGCTTGATTTGTGTGTGTTTCAGGAAACATCGAGTACAGCTGTCCGGTGCTGAACGACTGTGAGATCACTAAGAGACGGAGGAAATCCTGCCAAGCATGTCGTTTCCAGAAGTGCCTGCGTGCCGGCATGATGAGAGAGGGTGAGCTCCTCTGAAACCTGACACGAAGCTCAAACTATTATTTGACCGTCATTTTATCTTTAGATGTTTGCTTTGCATGGCTAATGCATAAATGCCTAGAGTGGGATCCAAAAAGATCACTAGTGAAAATTGTGTTTAAAAATTCCAAATATATTAGCAGCATAAAAGTTTGAGTGAATATTGCATTTTCTATATTCGATATATACGGACTAAGGAGTATAAGGTATGGTAAAAACTGTATGTTTATATGGTAACATTATTAACGCATTTACTAACATTAACAATGAGCAATATATTTGTTACAGTATTTATTAATCTTTAAAAGTCTTACATCTTTTAAAGTCATAATTATGAGATGAAAAGTGGAAATTCTGACTTGTTGAAATAATGGGTGGGGGGGGGGGGGGAAATTACGAGTTGAAAGTCGTTGACACAGTAGGTAATAAAGTATGATATACAAAGTCACAATTATGACATAAAAAGTCAAAATTGACATATATCGCAATAAATTATAATTGTACTGTTAAAACTGTGACAAGTCGAAAGTAAGACAAAAGTCATCTTTATGAGACAAAAAGTTGAAATTATCAAAATTCTAACAAAAAGTCTCAATTATGACATATGACGAGTCGAGATTATGAGATAAAAAGGCAAAAAATAAATTTGTAATCTCATAATTATGGCTGGGGATGTCATAATTTTGACTTTTTATCTCATAATTATGTTTTTCTTTTGCCATAATTTCGACATCTCATAATTGTGTCATAATTTCGAATTGTAAAGTCTTAGTAAGTTATAATTATGACTTTTAAAGTCATAACCCCTACTTTTTTGTTTACATGTTTCGCTTATAATGACACGTGTGTGTGTTTGTTTGTGTGTGTGTGTGTGTGTGTGTGTGCGTGTGCGGGCGTGCGTTTGTGTGTGTGTGTGTGTGTGTGTAGGTGTGCGTATGGACCGCATGAGAGGAGGCCGACAGAAGTACAAGCACAGAGTGGATTCAGCGCTCTCTCTCTTCACCAAAACACATTACGCTCATCCCAGCAAACCGATCCGTGAGTCCCACCACACTCATACTAACATCCATTAAAACAGCCTTTATTCGAGTTGCAGACCGTTTCGAAATGATTAATATTAACAAAAATACCTTCAGACCTGAGCATGAAGCCCAGCGTTAGAGACTGTGGTCAGTGGATTATGAGTGGTTGAGGATTTAACCTGATTAAGGGTTTAACATCATCAATAAAACATCCTCATCTTTTCCTTTCTAGGAAACAAAGTGATCTCTCAGCTCCTCGTATCTGAACCGGCTCCTCTGAGAGCCGCCCCTGACCCCGTGACCCCTGACAGCGACCTTAAAACGCTGCTGTCCTTATGTGACCTCTTAAACAGGGAGCTGCTGGTTATGATCGGCTGGGCCAAACACATACCAGGTACACAGCCACTGGGGCTTTACTGCTTTTATACTCGACACACAGATGTGCTGAAGTAAGTTACCTGCGGTGTGCTGGCTGTGTTTGGCAGGTTTCTCTGGCCTCTCGCTGGTGGATCAGATGGCGCTGCTCCAGAGCAGCTGGATGGAGACGCTGGTGCTGAACGTGGTTTGGAGATCTCAGGGTTCGGCTGACGAGCTTCAGTTTGCGGAGAACCTGCGACTGAACGAGAGCCAGTGTCGAGCCGCAGGACTGCATGATCTCTACACGGCTCTGAGACACCTGACCTCCAAATACCAGCAGATGGGCCTCAACCAGGAGGAGGTGCTCACTCTCAAAGCCATGGCTCTGGCCAACTCAGGTATATCTATATATAAACCTCTTACATTACCTCTTAAATTATTAAACTGTAAGCTTGAGATATATAGAGCGAGAGAGAGAGAGAGAGAGAGAGAATAGTTAATGGATAATAAAATCATATATGTTCATGATATTATTTTAGAAAAATATAAACGTATATTATTATTAATATACAAAACTTATTGCATAAAACAAATGTATTACTATGCCATCTTATAGTATTTATTAACTACACCCCTCTTAAAATTATTAAAATTATAAAGTCTGATACTCAGTCAAATAAATTAATGAAAAGTAATGTTATATTCTCTGAAATAGTATAAATGTATACAGGATATCAATATTATTAAAATATTGATTATTAAAGAAATCTATTACTAATAATAATGAATTAAAAATATATGTATTTGTTAAAAATACCTTTTAAATTAGTACAGTTAAGCTTGATACATAAAAACAAAAAAAAAATTCATATATTATTATATATAATTATAGCTAAATTAACTATTATAGACTCATTCTTCAATATTGTTATTCCTTACACCAAAGACTAATTCCAAGCAAATCGAAAGCAAAGTTTAGTGTAGTCAACATTTTTGGACTGTGGTTGCATGGATGAGACGGTTAAGATGGTAAATTCATTATGTAAATATTGATGCTGTGTAAGAAGTCTTCCATGGATTGCCGCTCCAAAACACTGTCTGTATCTGGTTTGGGTGACAGGGAACTCTTTCTACTCAATGTTGCCGCATTTTCAGAAAAACAATCAATATGGATTCGAGCAGTCGAGATAAGATCAATTGGCATTCGAACCCGCACCATTAGCTGCATCCGCGTCTGGAAGCAGGCGTTTACTGTCAGACGACACGAAAAACCTAAAGAGCGTAACAAGATAGACCTTGGCTAGTCCATTAAGCATCAAAAATCCCTGGATTAAACCAACAGCGGGCTTTAAACACGGGTCAAACAACCACAGCCTCGTGATGACTTGCTGAGGGGTCTTTCTTTCAGAAGCTAGAGAACGTAGGGGAGGAGAATGTCGAGTCCCCACCAATGATACAGCGCTCCAGGACGCGATCCACGGAGGCCCTGAGGAAATGAGAGCAGCCACTGCGGGCCCCCCCCCCCCCTGTACGAAGCTCACCGTGCGGGTTCGTCTGCCTCATTACGCTCAGCTGTCTGCGTCAGAGGGCACACAGAGCTGTCTTTTTGACGCCCTGCTGAAGCCCGGCTGCACACAGGACGGCCGCGCATCCTTTCTTGGTGCCCATGCACAAACTCTTCCTGGAGATGCTGGACGCCACGATCTAGAGCAGGACATTGTGGACTGAGGTGTTGTAACAGAGCAGCTCATCCTTCACATGGAGATCCGGGTAATCACGTCCAGTGCGACGCTTAACGCAGCTAAACCAGTCTGGCAAGACGAGGGTTAAAGGGTTAGTTCACACAAAAATGACAATGTTGTCACCTTTAATACTCACACTCGGTTGTCAAACCCGTAGGTACCTGTTCAGTCTTCGGAACACAATTAGATATTTTGTGATGTGAATTGAGGATATCAGACCCTCCCATAGACCGTAAGGGAACTACCACGTAAAGGTCCAGCAAAAATAAGTACCCAGCGATCGACAAAGCAGTGACATCGGGTTCACCTGTACAGTTACGAAGCTTATGAGAATCCTTTTTTGTGCACCGCAACAAATAATAACAACTGTATTTCAGTAACTATCCCTCTCGGTCCACCGGAGCACAACCATTCCACTATACTATATGTTTATAGCCCGTTCACAGAGATTACTCGGTTGATTGGTGGCGGCGATCGTTTAGTTGCAATTTTAGTTTCCCCTGATCTACAGTGTTTTGAATTGGGCATGCTGTAGATGTGGCCGTCTAGTTGGGAGGTTGGTTTTATATTGAAAGATGCCAAGGTCCGGCGATCGCATCAGCCACATTAACCGGCAACACAATAGTGCCGTACTGTCCCGCTATTGAGCATAGCTTTCTTGGTTACTTCTTTTCCAATGCCATTGTCGCTGTTATTCTATGCAGACTAAATTTTTTTGGCATTTTCCCGGAGTGCTTTTTTCCAGGTCTTGCCACCTCCTGAGTGCATTTACACCCCCCCCCCTTTAGAAAGTCTTATTCGTGTTCTGAGGAAGCCCCTCTGTGTCTCTATCTTTTCTATAATTTTTATACTCGCTCTTATGAGCTCCCTACCCCACTAACCATATATGGTGTTCCCTTCACTCTCTTACCACCCACACTCTCTTATCACCTCGAGTTTTCTTTGCCTTAGTACTACATTTATAGGACAAAGGTTGCTCTTTATTTCGATTTGTTTGGGTTCACTGTCTTCCCGCCCCCCCAATTGAAACGTACAACAAACATAATATTTATTATAGCAAAAACTATTATCATAATAGATCCATTTTAAATTACCCTTAACTTATGAAGATAATGCTTTTTTTGGTTATGTATCGTTAACAAGTAAATCGAAATGTCCCAAAACATTCACAGGTAAGGTGCTCCCTGTCACCTACGCTATCCTCTAATTACTTTTGGCAATTTGTCCAGCTGGCGCGCCTTTCCATTTATTCTAATGTATTGCCGTTATTTATATGAAAATTATTTTATTTTAGGGAATTTTCAATAGTGCTTTTTCCTAGATATTGGTATCTGAATAAGTGCATTTACAAACACAATAACTTCATAAAGTTTTATTCAGTGTACAGTAAAAAAAAAGTAATTATAACTTATCAAATGGTTTACGTTAAACAAAAAGGTTCTTTGCATTCACTGCTTAATTATAATCATCGGCAAAACTGTTTCAGATTCATTTAGGGATGATATTGTTAATGTAACAACCAATATACCATAACAATATCTGGCAGAGATACCCAATTTTCAAGCTTGTCATAAACAGTGTAAAATACTATATTTTTACAGAAAAGGAGATGATGTGATTTCATACTTCATATTCTAGCATAATCAAATTCAAGCGGACTTTAAGGTGTAATTCATATTTTTACTATAGTAACAGCCCCTGTTTACCATCTCAAGGGCACACTGATCGTCCGGCAGCAGTGAAGACTGTCTGCATTTACACACAACAGTCCTCTCAGGCGTAACGGAACTCAGTCTGTACTCGTGTGTGTGTTCGGGGAAATTATGTTGAATGTTTGCTGATTTATATACATTGTGTTGTCTGTAATACACAATGTCCTCTTCATCTCTCGCTCTTCTTTACACTGCATTACACACGGTTTTGTTAGTTATAGACATATACAATTTAAAATTTTTTACACACACACATTTTCTGTTTCTAAATATTTAATATTAAGTATAATGTAAAATACAATGTCACCCATGTTGTTTTTTTTATATCATGGAATGTGATTTTTTCCCCCTCTCTTACATAAGAAATACCATATTCTCATAATAACTCCACATTCTATATTATAAGGCACCCAGTGATACTGAGAATACTGTTCTAAAAGAAATATTCTATATATGCTATAATATTTGATCATAATTCAGAATTTTAAATTCAGATTTTGTGAATAATAATATTATCTATATATACTTATATATATAAATATATATAATATAGATATTATATAAATCACATTCCTATACTGTCTATACAATCTTATTCTCCCTCTCAGAAGCTGGTTTCATTCATGTGAGGTTTGGGGCTGGTCGAAGATGAAGAGGCGGGGCTTTCTCATTGGACGGGCTCTCACTGGTCGGAGAGGTCAGAGGTCGTCTTGGAGACGAGACGTTAGATCTTGGAGATCTGGCTGGACTGAGCGGTGAAGGAGCAGGACTCGTTGCTGCCGAAGCTGGTCTTCTCATGGATGCTGCTGCTGCTGATGATGATGATGAAGGTGTGGACAAACACGCCGCTGGCAGGGCAGAGGATGACGACTGCATTCTGAGACCGAGCCTCGCTTCGAGCTCACTGCACACAGCTAAACTCCGTCTCCCCGCATCCAGGCCGGCCGTGTCCGAGCTCTTGGCTCTCTCCTGACAGCGCTCCACAAAGCTGCCTCTGCGGATGGAGCCGAGGCCGTCCCGGTCCTTCTCTCGCTCCAGAGGCCCGCTGCTGCTGCTGACAAGAGAGGACTGGCTGAGGCCGAGGTGGGGTTTGCTGAGGGGAACCAGCGAGGCCTGACGGGGCAGACTATAAGTCAGAGAAACCAGACCTCGAAAACCACCGGCAGCTTGACCGCTTTCACTGAAATGAGACTAAAGACTGTGGGGAGAGAGACAAAATAAATAAGCAATACTGCCATCTACAGGACATGGAGAGAAAAGAAGGGTGACCCTTTATTTGATAGCATCCTGGTTACACATTACATGCATCTACTCTAGTAATAACAGTAAATGATGCATAACTACATGCAGCAAACCCTAACCCTATAGTAAGTACAGGCTGTTAATGAATATTACTCAGTAGGCTACTCAAATGTATAATTCAGTACAAGAATTTTATGTAAAGTTATTTGTAAACTGTTTTACTAGTGACTACCACTTTTCTAGATCGGTCTGATTCAGGTGGAATTACAATATACTGTCATTTCCATAAAAACTAAATATAAGTTTAGAAAAAACCCTCAGGTAAGTCACTTTTAATTATTACGTTCAGAAATGATGTGAAATAAAACCAAACATTTATAAACATTTATTTTAGTTTAGGTGTTTTGATTCTCACTCCACAAATATCCGTCAAATTGAACAGAGTAAAGAATGAGAAGGAACAAACATAACTATAAAATTATAGCGCCATTCCTTATTTCTTTTGTAAATATGTACTTCAATATAAATATAAAACAACACCCTTCACAGCCCTACTGTACAACATACATTTTATATTTATTTGATTCCACAGTGTTTGCTGATTTTCAGTATTATATACCTATTTAAACTTTGTGTAGCCTAAGTCATTTGTTATTTTATAAGGCATATATAGTGTATTTTTATTCGTTTTGTTAATAAAGTTCTATGAGTTTGACGTTGTTGTTGCTTGAATTGAATCAACGCCGAATTGCCGCTAATTTGAAAGTGAAAGTAAAATGCGCACAGCGCTTTTTCAAGCTATTTGAAAGCCAAGAAATGCGAGGAAAAGACGCAGACGCCGTTGCTTGACGCCGAATTGCGGCAATTCAAGTGCCACTAATTTGAAAGTGAAAGTAAAATGCGCTCGGCACTTTTACAAGCCATTTGAAAGCCAAGAAAAGAGGGAAACTCAAACGAATTAACACCCACCCCAACGGTGATACCGGTGTTGTCACACGTCGATTAACCGGTGGGAACATTTAAAAATTGAGTAAAAAAATTTATTTGGAATATAAATTGCAGCATGTTTCAGATGCTGTAAAATGCTAGCATTAATGTGTACAATGTTAAAATCTCGAGGCTACACTATTGCAAGGTCTTTCCTATATCTGTGATTTTTATTCCCCTGTAATTTAGGGACTAATCAGCATGTAGTTTAAGGGTGTAGGACTGGAGGTGTGTACCTGCACATGGAGTTGCGTGAGGAGTGTGTGAGACGCGGCAGGACTCATGTCTGGTGTTCGGGTCAGTGCCAGATCACACTGGTCCAAAAGCTCCAGTAACTCCTCTTCAGTGGGACCTCCGAGAGAATTAATTATACAGATTTTTTTAGAAAAAAAGCAAAATATGTTTATGATACATGTTTACAAATTTATCACATTCAAGTTTCTGTTTTCAAATTAATATTAATATATTGTTCAGATTTATAAAAAAAAAATAGATAAATGGATATATGGAAATATTTTTACTATTAATCTCAGACTTTTTATCCCCACTATATTCTGCACATAAATGAGCAATGCGTATGAGATGAAAACTCTTTACCAGAGATGGGATGTTTCTCAGACAGCATGATCTTGGTAACAGGGCTGCGGTGAACGGAGAGGGTCTGGAAGAGCTGTGGACCGGATCCCACCGTCTCTGGATGCTGCACTATGACACGCACCGTGCCTGAACTAGTGCCATACGCGATCTCGATCCAGTTCCCACTGTCACCTGAACAAACACAAGGTTTGATAGAAATGACACTAAAGTATACTTTAGTTCACCATAAATGCTTGTCACTACATTTGGCAGCACACACATTTGTTTCCTTTAAAAACATTACATTCCGTTTGCACTTAAGTATATTCTTTTAAAGCATATGATTTCCGTAATAAGCTCTATGTGGCTATATGTGGTATGACGCTGGTCTGGGTGTGTGTGACTGGAGTGTGAGATGAAATCAGAGGCTGCCGTTACTTGTTTTGGGCGTCAAGTAGACACTTAGAGCAGTAATAGCATCTTCACTGGGATCTCGATACAGCTCAGTCACCAACAGATCGTTATCCTTCATCCGCAATGGAAACTTCTGGACATCTGAAAGACGCAGACATGCATGATATGTCAATGATCAGCTTGATGAACCATCTGAACAATCAGTAGAGGTGGGTGGTATTTTTAATGTATCCAAAAAAATATTTTACAACAGCTTATTGTTATTTCAGTTGGAAATTCAACAACAAAAAAATGGTTCATAATTCTATAACCCTGTCGCAATGCCTTAATCAAGTGAATTAAATGTTTTAAAAAATAAGATACTTTTTTATTTGCAACTTTATGAAGCAAAATCAAAACTTGAGAAGCATTAGATTATTCAGGTCTGATTGTTGCTTTACCTATGTAGTAAATAGATCCATTATTACATCCCAAAATGAGGAACGATCCGGCTGTGTCATAACTGTTGATGGGAACCACATCCTGGCTCTGCATTTAGAGAGTAATGAGACACATTAGAAATGCAGAAATGATCTAACAGTCATGCAGGTGAACACCTGCTGCCATCCAGTCGACTCTTTAACCCTGAGCACAAGAAAGAGACGACCCATTTAAAAAAAAAAATCACACACATACATCCGAATCATTACTATAAGTGTCATTTAAAGAGGAACCCTACCTTTAACAGACCACAAACTGGGCATAAGCCACAGCAATCCAGTTATGATGACCACATACGATTCTGACCCAAGAGAAGGCAGACCTGCCACTTTCTCCTCCATGGCAGCTTTGCTCAGTATGCCAGCCGTTGAACAACACGTTCCCGCAGGAGGAGCGATCCAACTCATCACACAGCTGCAGCTTTCGCACTGCAGAGATAGAGACCTGATTAGAAACACCCATTTAATCAACATGCAATTGAATATAAACCATCAGAATAATCCCAGCACAGCCTGATCTCACCCAGCGGCGTGATCCCATAGAACTCTGCCTCGTGCATTAACAAGAGAACATCTACGGACCTGTCAGAAAAACAGAGTTATGCCATCTAATACCTAAATTTGGCATTTAAACTTCAGTGCTAAATTATCTATCTCACAAAAATATAGACTTACCTGGGGTGAAGCTCTTTAGTGCGCAGAACGTTGAGAATAGGAGCAAACAGAGATGGATCTCGGTCAATGAAGATCTAAACATGACTAATATTACATCAAAACACACTCGCATAGTAGCATCTCTGTAAAGATAGATTTATGTATTATTATTTGTAGCATGTATAATTGAATAAACCTCACCGCTCCAGTCTCATCTTTAAGTGTTGATATCCGTCCACTTAATAAACTAGAAGTATAAAAAAACACTTATTTATTATTTAGAAAAAGCTGGCATATTATTAAATCTGTGCTAATAAGACATATGCCAAAAACAAACAAGCAATCCATATATCAGTATGGTCAGTTATTATAATAAAACCTAATTTATGTTATAAGCACTTAAATGGTCAATATACACTGCCGTTCAAAAGTTTGGGATCAGTAAGATTTTTAATACTTTAAAAAAAAGTTTATTATGCTCATCAAGGCTGCATTTATTTGATCAGAAATACAGAAAAAAACAGTAATATTGTGAAATATTATTACAATTTAAAAGAGCTGTTTTCTCTGTGAATCTCTGTTAAACTTTAATTTATTTCTGTGATGTGCAGCTGTATTTCAGCATCATTCCTCCAGTCTTCAGTGGCACATGATCTAAATCAGTATTAATATGCTGATCTGCTGCTCAAGAAACATTTCTGATTATTATCAATGTTGGAAGCAGTTGTGCAGCTTCAATTTTAAAATTTTTTTTGGAACCTTTGATACCTTTTTCGGAATTCGGATGAACAAAAAGTTAAAAAGAACAGCATTTATTCAAAATAGAAACATTTTCTAACAATATAAGTCTTTACTGTCGCTTTTTATCAAATTAACACGGCTTTGTAGAATAACACAGTGCAAAGATAGTTCAAATATAGAAGAAAGAAAAAATCTGCTGACCCCAAACTTTTGAACGGTAGTGTATATTGTTAAAAAATATTCTTATTTAAGATTGATGTTCTTTGTAAACTTGTACATCAAAGGAATTTTAAAAAAAAACGAAGCCGCAAAAACTGTTTCTAACATTGATAATAAATCAGCATATTATAATAATTTCTGAAGGATCATGCGGCGTAATGATGCTGAAAATTCAGCTATGATCACAGCACTATAAATTACTTTTTAAAATATATTCAAATAGAAAATAGTGATTTGAAATTGCAATAATATTTCACAATTTCTTCTGTATTTCTGATCAAATAAATGCAGCCTTGATGAGCAGAAGAAACGTCTTTAAAAAAACATGAACATTTTTACTGATCCCAAACCTTTGAACAGCAGTGCACATAAACTAAGCCAGGATTTGGTCTAGTTTAACTGTATCTGATCTAAAACACACACACCTTGAGAAAAACGAGTCAGGAACCCAAGCCAGAGTCTGTCTGGAGCTGCTGAAAGTTTATTCATTCAAACATAAAAAGAAAAACACTTTTAGCCAAAAATAAAATATATTTTTTATATTATTTTAGGGGTCACGGTTATTTGCAATAACAGACAGTTACGAATGCATTCATAAGCAGATGTGTATTACTGTCTGCTACTACTTACAGTAAGTGGCATAAATAAAAAGCAATACTAAAACACTACTGCAAACTAACTACTTGTTCTGAAGACTACAGTAAAGTTCCTAATGCAGAGTCGTCTTCCTCAGGTTACCGTTGTGGGGAAAGCGGTGTTGGGGGGGTAACGCATTACAAGTAACGTGAGTTACGTAATCAGATTACTTTTTTTCAAGTAACTAATATGCATTACTTTTAAATTTACAATGAATTATCTGAGTTACTTTTTCAAATAAGTAACGCAAGTTACTTTTTTTTATTTTTTACAATTTATTGATTGACAGCTCTCCTGTCCCCATGCTGAGAGAAATCAGATGTTACTGTAGTTCTAAAATAAATATGAATATGCATTAATTCATCTCTCTCACAAAAAACACAGATTCAGTATTCCTCAAAATGAATAAAAATAATGCAACTCAGAATATGCAATAATGAAATGTTAAACAACACAAATATCCTTTATGTATTTAATCCCATTCTATTAAGCAATGTCTTTGCTTCTGAGCTTCGATGATCCAGTTCAAGCGTACTAATAAGCACAAACTACTCTAGACAAACATTTGTGTCTTAGTTTATTGCTGAAGTGTGCTGAAATGTCTTCTGCTGTATTCTACTGTACGGACGTACATTTACTTTCCCTTCAGCCTGAGGCGCATTCATTTCACTTTTGGTGTGAAAAGGCTTTTATATTTGCCAAAAATATAACTTTTTTATTTTAAAAACAAACAAGCGAGCCCTGTCCAGATTTAAAAAGTAACGTAATGCATTCCTTTCCATAAAAAGTAACTAAGTAACGTAATTACTTTTTTATGGAGTAACGCAATATTGTAATGCATTACTTTTAAAAGTAACTTTCCCCAACACTGCGAATAACACGTGCTTTTATGCATTTATAGAGGGGAGAAAGTCAGTCAGTGCCTAGTTCATGAATTTAAAAACATCCACAACAGATGTATAAAAAAATAACAAACGTAATCCAAAATAATTTTAATAGCAGACCAAGTGCCTATTTTTGTCATGCGACATTAATGCGCCCTAGAGGTATGTTTACGTAAAAACATACATATTGATCACCTTTATTTGGAAAGGTACAACACAATTTAACAGCAAACCTTATCACTTCTGTTCTGTTCAGTACTATCACTTCCACTATCGATCCACTATCTTCATAGAGGTAATATTGGGTTTTCATAGCTAAAGTAGGGCTACTTGGTGAAGAAATTAATGCACCCAAGTATTTCAAATGCAATTTATTAGTATCAGAAGGCCTCTGAGGTTTATTACATGTAGTTTGCCCAGTGTTTCAAACTTCACAACAGTGTAAATGAGCAATATTTCATTCTTTCCTAATGGAATTAATTTTTAAAGGCAGGTTTTATGTTCATGAAAGTATTTATAATAACTATATATATATACAGTATGATATGATAAATAAATAAATATTATATATATATATATAAAATATATATATTATAATATATATAGATATATAGTATATTTTTTTTTTATTTTAAACACACCTATATAGAAACACTGCCATCCATTATCCAACTACAAGACATGCAAAACTTGATGAAATCGAATATATTTAAACATGTATTATAAAATCAATATTAATATAGAATAACAAATTCACATCAGGAACATTTTGTCCATTCATTTGAATTCCGCAAAGCCTAAAATGTACAGTAATATTCACAAAAACTTGAAATTGATCAGTTTGTAAAACAACTTAAAAATAATAAACAAAAAAATGCCTTTTTTATCAATATTTGACCGACATACAGACTTTTATGGCTCGTATGATACAGTAAGAATATGAAGCTCATCAAGGACGAGGAAGAACAAACGTCTCAGTTATATCCAGAAGCCCAAAACTGCGCAAAAATATGCAGGTGCAGATATTTATATGGACTAAGTTAGATGGAATTCTGATGCTTGTAATGTAAATCAAATCAATGAGATATGCTATCAAATGTTGCAGAGACTAAAGTTAGGTTGCTGATGAATCCCCCCCCACGATAACTGTATAACAGACTACTTAGCTTACATAAAACTACATTAATATCAGTCGTCACTCTCAAAACATAATGCAATACAATGATTATTGAGAGATGAACTCATAAACGTTCCTCAAAGGCCTGAAGATCTTATTTGAGACTCATATTTTTTTTTTCTAAAAACTTTCTGGATAATCAAGTAAACCTAAGCTTTGACAGCAACAAAGGTGCACATTTGTACAATTAGACTAAAAGGCCTTTACTTGTTAAAAACAAGTTTAAACTAGCATTCAGACGACAGAAGGCATGGAGTAGATTGTGTGCCACAGGTTTGGCAGCAAAGTTTTGATCATGTTGATCAGTTAGAGACCTTTAAATGTGTGGAGCAGGTTAATATCTGACCATGTCCTCCTCTCAGTGCTTCAGCTCTGAATAAATCAGTGTTCACCCCTCGATTGTTTTGCATATATAAATGCATTTATTGCTGGAGTCTCCGTCATGTACAGTACTTACAGTGCTGTCAGTTCACAAACACACCAACAAGCTTCAGTCACAGGTACGTGTTCTCAATAACCACGTCTCTATGCTCATCAACACTGTGCGGCGCTGGAGAGCAGGGTTGCACACAAGCAGGACTCTCTGTCTTGGGACAGCTGGTCTTGTCCACCTGAGGGGAGCAACAGAGCTTCTCCACACACTCCTGGCCACAGCGCAAGCTGCAGAGCGACCGTCCCGATCCGCCACCGGCCGCTGCGTCGCTCCTGATGAACTCCGGCTGCACGGTGCAGTGGTTGATGCCGAAAGCGGCCAGCACTGCTTTTGTCCTCCCCATCAGATCTGCGCACTGCGCTGCGTTCAGCCCGTCCGGACAGTGAACGTGCAGCGACGCCACCATCAGCGCGTCCGACAGCTGCCACACGTGCAGCTCGTGCACCGACAGCACGCCCGGTACTTCAGTGAGCCTCAGCTGCACCTGAGCCACGGAGAGATGCAGCGGCGTCGCCTGCAGCACCAGCAGCCCGTAGCGCCGTAGCTTCGGCAGGGCTGTGGATAACAAAACCAGCACACAGACTGCGGAGAAACCTGCGTCCAGATACACCAGGAGGTGACAGTCGGAGTGAGGCCGATGGCAGTGCGCTGCAGACAGCAGGAGAACCAGACCGTTAGTCAAAACCAGGACTGAACCCAGAAGGTGCTGGATCACACCGATGGAGCCGAGCTGCTGTCTTCTGCACCTGGAGCCTTCAGGAATGCACTGGGAAACTGTCGGGTTAAAAAGAAACCAATTATACATAGTGTGGCATGTCGAAATTGCGGAATATTTCTGTAGAGGGTAGAGCGGGGGAAAACGTTTCCACACTACTGTTTTCCCCAAAATAACCGCTAGATAAAGTCAAGATACATGTTTGTTGTAACTATGGACTGTGTTGACACGAGTGATGTAGAAGTATTCCTCGTGAAGCTCACACTGCTGATGAACCTGAGAGAGGACAGATTTCACAGGAACTGATCTAATATTCAGCAGAATAAGAAACAAGTTATATATGATATGAGAACAGTAAGGCCTGTAGATGCAGTAGGTGTTATTTAAGAAAATTATCATTATATTTTTAGAATTACTTTTTTTCTTCCAAACCCAGTCTGTGGGGTAAAACTAAATTTGTTATTATTGATTATATTCTTTTTAATTTTAAGCTAAAACGGACTGTATTTTGCTGAAGCAAGTTGCTTTGTCAGACTGGTACAAATTACATTTTTGTTAAAAATCTATTAACATAAACTCTGGACATTTTTCATACTTGTTTATAATTTATGTCATTGTCACTAAAACTATGATAACTATTCTGGACACATTTAACATTTGTTTCACAGAAGAAGAAAAAAATGAACCGTCCTTAAGGAGGGCTCTGCCGGTCAAAAGTTTGTAATAATTATTTTAATGCGTTTGAAAGAAGTTTCTTATGCTCAACAAGGCTGCATTTTTTAAATTAAAAATATTTAAGCATTGTGAAATATTATTACAATTTAAAATAGCTGTTTTCTAAGTGAATATCGGTAAAGCTGAAGGATTTCTGTGATGTTAAAGCTGAATTTTCAGCATCATTATTATATAGTCTTCAGTGTCACATGATCTTCAGAAATCAGTATAATATGCTGCTTTACTGCTAAATAAATGTTGTTATTATTATTAATGTTGAAAACCGTTGTGCTGCTTCATATTTCAAAAGTTTGGGACAAGAAAGATTTCAACAACAAAAAATACTAAATAAATTCATTTTTATTCAGCAATTATGCACTAAACTGATCAAAAGTGACAGTAACGACATTAACTTCTATATCAAATAAATGCTGATCTTTTGAATTTTCTAGTCATCAAAGAATCCAGGGGAAAAAAATTTATCACGGATAATAATCAGAAATGTTTCTCGAGCAGCAGATCAGCATATTACACTGATTTCTGAAGATCATGTGACACTGAAGACTGCAGTAATGATGCTGGAAATGCAGCTTTTTACATACATTTTAACAGATATTACAACAGAAAATAGTTATTTTATATTGTACTAATATTTCACTATCTCTGCTTTTACTGTATCTTCTTAAATGAGCATGCTCTCACCGGTGGGTTGATGTGGTTCTTCCGGAATGAGTTCCTGTGAACTTTCACTGATTCTGGAATTAGACTTTTGACTGTGACTGGACTGGACTGCTTCAGTGATGCTGTGCTCTGGTAACTCAGAAGAGCTGTGCTGAGAGCCTTGATCTGGATCCAGGACCCGGGATGCTTCAGGGTTGCAGAACATCAGTGCGTCATCCTGCAGAGCACTTCCTACAACACAATGATCATCAAGATCCTCACAGCCGTTCTGCAGCAGATCCTTAACCTCTTGTGCAACCTTCCTAGTTTGGTTGTGCAAACAGATAATGCAAACAGATGGCTTCAGCAAAAGCATATACCATCGATTAACAACCTCGGAGCACACAGTAGGTCTGTCTTTAATGGTGTGTAAGTTATTGTTCAAAATCTATTCCCCAATGAAGAAAATTAATGGAGATTTTATTTCAGGTACCCGACTGTTGCACTCGCATGAAATATTGTTAAACGATATGTATATTATCTTCAAATTAAATGGCACGACTGACCAATCAGAAACGAGTATTCCACACATAATAGATGGTTCTATTCAAACACACCTTTGCTTTCTGATGTAGAATGAGGGTCATTTCGCGTCAGACTCTTTCTGATCCCATCAGCAGCTTCATCAATCCCTCTGCTGCTTCTTTTCCAGGCCAAAACGAGCATATTAAATATCAGACTGGCTCCTCCAACAACAATAGACAGGAGTGGGTGTAGAATGGGTTCTGGCTGCACGACATGCGTGAGAATCTCCAGACTAATGGAGACACACTGAGATGCCATGAGCAGAGCTGAGATCAGGATGCCGAAGGGTTTGAGACGAATCCTTCTGTAGTCCTCAGCACATGGAGGACTCGGACCTCCTGAAGCAGAGACATTTGGAGGGGATGGAGCAGCGGTCGTGGAGGGATCAGGTGAGCAGGGAGAATTGGGATGATGCTTTAATGCTGATAGAGCCAGATTTATGAAAATGTAGAGTGTATGGAAGCTGTCCACCGCGATGAGGAGGGATCTGCAGATTTGACTATACCCCGCCCCCCCAGTGTCCCCCCCCCCCCCCCCCCCCCCGCCCCAACCAGAAGGACACTCATTTTAAAGTCTGTTCCCCGACTACAATCTCAAAGACCAGGAAGCACAAAGTCAAGACCAGCGTGCAAATGCGAGTAGAGCCGGATATCCTCGCCATCACACCTGCACAATAACAACCAGTGATATATTTTAAAGTCACAGTTAAAGGGTTAGTTCATCCAAAAAGGAAAATTAGGCTGCGTTTTACTCACCCCCGAGGTATCCTAGGTTTATATGACTTTCTTCTTTCAGATGAATCCAGTCGGAGTTATATTAAAAATTGTCTTTGATCTTTCAAGCTGTTTAATGACAGTCAGCGGGTGTTGCATACATCAGTCCAGAATAATTTAAATAAAAAGCGCCCATCCATAAAAATCAGTTTCTCACACGGCTCCGGGGGGTGAACAATAGGCCTTCTGTAGCGAATCGATGCGTTTTTGTAAGAAAAATATCCATATTCAAAACGTAATAATCATTTTAATGTAGTTTGCGCCAACAGTCCTACACGGCAGCAGCTCAGGGCAGATGACGTATGAGCTTCAGCTTGAGCATGAGCGAGAGAAGCAGAGAGTCTCGTGAAAACCAACATATGTTTACAGGAGCAAAGGAAGCAAAGATTCCTTACTTTAGCAAAGGAAAATTCATTCTTCTTTATAAATCCTCGTTTTGTACTTCTAATTAGTGACCGGTGTTTTGTTTTGATCTCTCCGCTGCGTTTCAGCATGCATCACTTCTGAGCGGCGATAGCGCAACGCCGACCTCATACGTCATCAGCCCAGAACTGCTTCCAGTGTACAACAGTGAGCGCAAACTAGATTCAAGTGATTATTATGTTTTGAATATGGGTATTTTTCTTACAAAAACGCATCGATTCGCTACAGAAGGCCTTTGTTCACCCCCCGGAGCCATGTGAGACACTTATTTTTATGGATGGGCGATTTTTATTTAAGTTCTTTTGGACTGAAGCACTGCAAAACCCGCTGAGTGGCATTAAACAGCTTGAAAGATCAAAGACAATTTTTAATATAACTCCGATTGGATTCATCTGAAAGAAGAAAGTCATATAAACCTAGGATGCCTCGGGGGTGAGTAAACCGCAGCCTAATTTTCATTTTTGGGTGAACTAAAAAATGAGATTATAAACTCAGAACGTAACAAAAAAAAAAATAAAATTGTTGGAGATGTAAACTCAAAATATGAGAAAACAGTCAGAGTTGTGAGATGTAACCTCAGAAAATCGTGGAGAAAAAAAAAAGTAAAAATTGCAAAAATAGAATTGTGAGAACTCAGAATTCCAAGAAAATAAAAAAAAGGAGACATCATTCAGAGAAAGGAAGTCAGAACTGTAAGATGTAAACTCAGAATTCAGAGGGAATGAAAGAATTGTCAGATATATATCAGAAATAATAAAAAAAAGTTAAGAAATTTTAAAAAAAAGTCAGAAATGAGAAAAAAAAAAAAAATCGCAATTGTGTTTTTTAAATATATATTTTTATTCCGTGATAGAAATAAACTGATGGAGCACATGCAAAAAAGAGCCGCTTCATCGCTGACAGAAGACATTTCCAAGTCTTGTTTCTTAGTACAATAGATTGCAGATAGAGATGCACAATATTAGATTTTTGCCGACATTTTAAAAATCATTTTGACCAATAGCTGATGCCGATACGATATACATTTCCTTTTGTTTTGAAACAACACAAAGTCTCTCCTGTGCAGAAATAAAAAATTATTTTGGTTAGTTGAGCAAAATCCTATTTGTTAGAACTAATAAGCATTAAGTTATTTTATAATGACAGTACATTGAAGCTTTGAAAATAATTATAAATAATCATCTCTGTTTGTTTTTTGAACAGATGCAGATGAAACCGTAATATTTTATAAGTGGATTTAACATTAATAGATGTTCTAAAGCAAAAGAGCAGTAAAAAATCTACAAATCTTTTAGAGCTCCTTGTATTTAAGTTTTCATAATCCATTTAAAAAATATATATATTACATATTAATGAATAAATCTGTATATGTTAAATTATTTAATTTGCTAGTGGTCATGTTTGTGATTTTTATTCATGCATGCCATAGATTTGTGATGCTGTTTATATAGAAACACAAGTATCTTAATGTTATTTGTGTATTTTACTTTTCATTTTATTACCAGTAGCCCTACAGACCCTGAACTTGCATTCTGGGGTTTAATGCAGCGATCCAAAACAGTGAATCTAATCAGCATTCAGGCAAAAGATGGCTTCAAGAATGAGCACACTGCTGGTGTGATCTATCGCTAAGACACCCTGAGCACATGGGAGTTATTCATCTTATCGGCATAATCGGCCAATGCGATATTTCTATGGTGTAAATGTGGAGGGGTTTGCTGTAGAGAAACAGAGCACAAACACAGTGGAGCTGAATACTAAGTGTCAAAGATGTGGCTCGGTTGCCATGACCTTTATCAGGACTTCAGCACATTCAGACTGTACGAATCAAGAGAATGCTCTTCCTGGAGACTCTCCAACCTGAACTGCAGCAAAACCCTGGACTGGAGAAACGAAGAAAAAAACCCCCACTAAAGTATGGGATGATATTAGACTCAAAATGATTAATAGATGCATGCACAATTATCCATGTACTGCATCAATTTTATACATGTATCTTACTAACCACAAACAAATGCCTTTCAATTTGTGTCTGTAGAATTCGGGATTAAATGATTGTGCAGCGATTTGTATAAATACAGACATGTTTGTGAATACAAATGTTATAGTTTTTATTAAAGTATCATGATTTGGGCATGTAGTGATTAAAATGTGCATTTTGTGGATCAGGCGACACGTGGCAATTCATTACTTTCTTCGGAGTCGATTCTATTTGAGTAATTTGGATGAATTTTGAGACTTTCGTTCCAACTTTTTAGCACTGGCCCAATCCACACCACATCACACACGAGAAACACACAATAAACAAGCACACACACACACACACAGCTTGCGATCCACGTGCAGCTGAGCTGATCCACATATGCACATTTTAATCACTACATGCACAAATCATGATACTTTAAAACAAACTATAACATTTGTATTCACAAATATGTCTCTATTTGTACAAAATGCTGCACATTAATGTAATTTTTAACTCTGCAGACACCGGTTGAAAGGCTTTTGTTTCAGTGTAGTGACGCACTTTTGCGATTTTTTCAAATCGAGTACACGTTAATGAATTCCACTGGGCCTTGTTCGTTGGTAGTTGTGTGTGTGTGAGCGTCGTGAAATGCTGTAAACTGTGAAAATGAAGTCTCAAAACCCAAATGAACCGAACAAGATCGACTCGAACTAGACGTCAATTAATGCACGCGTGTCACCTGATCCACGTATGCACGGATTCCTTTTTGCATGAGCAATTTATATATATTAATGCAGAACAGAACATTTCTATTCGCAAACCTATCTGTATTTGTACAAATCGCTGCACAACCATTTAATCCCGAATTCCACAGACTCAAACTGAAAGGCATTTGTTTGTGGTTAGTAAGATACAAGTATAAAATGTATGCAGTACATGGATAATTGTGCGTGCACCTATTAATCATTTTGAGTCTAATATCATCCCACCATACTAAAGCAGAAAAGGGAAGGTACACACGTTACTGTAGCTTTAATTATTATGTGCTTATAGCCTGGAATGGATGGAGGGACAGTAAAGCCTTTACGCTGGATTAAACGGTTCTTAACACTTATATTAGACTGGCACTAATAAGCTGTGGTATCAGTGAGTTCCCATACATAAAAAAGATATAAGGTTTTTTATTTTAGACATGCACTTTTTGACGACACAAACACATTCCTGCAAGTGCCCCCACATATAGGCTTAGATATATATATCTATATACACAATTACTGATAATAATGAGACTATAATGAAAATAACCAACAATTATGAAAATCACAAATGAGACAAGTAAGCTATGTGGTTTGAAGTGTAATATCAGATGAGTGTAATAATGAAGTGTAATAGTCAGTTGAGATTCATATTGTACAATTTTACAATAATGCAAAAAAAGTGCATGTTCGTCTTTTACTAATTTTAAAACCAAGATTACACTTCAAAACTCGTATATGTGTGTGTGTGCATATTGCTTTCTTTTTGACCTTTTATAAGAAAGATAACATATATATAGGGTTATATGAATCAAAGATGAATCTTACTTTTTTGTAAGTATTTTAATGTACATTAATGATCTGTACATTCATGATCCTTATGTAATTAAAGAATGGTTGTTACAGTTACATAAAAATGGAAGAATATTACTAAATGAAAAAACACAACAACCAGTGTATAAATCAGAAAAATCAGCATTTACCTGTTTGAGGATGTCCTGAGTGCTACAGGAAAGTCTTCACAGCAGCATGAGATGCAGTTTCAGAGTTCACCGAGTGAAGAAGTGAGTTCGTGGAGAGATCAGGCCGTCGCTCTGTATAAGCACTATCATGTGAGGATCTTCTGTTTGCCAGAGCAGAGCTGATGAGCTGAAGGAGCGCAGCGCTTCTGTGTTTCTCTCTCCACTGCAGCTCACGGCTTACATTCAGAGCTCCGACTGATGTTCAGAAAAAATGTCCACGAAGGGAATTCACATGGAAAGGCTGTGGCTAAATAGCCTCTTTTTAACTCTCTCTCTGCCTGAGGGAATCCTCACACAGCTCTGACAGAGAACACAAGGCCAAAAACTAACACGGCACATTGAATTTGACAACCGAGAGGCTCTTTAAAGCACTAAACCAACAGCAGGCCACAATCCCAACACAGCATGAATGCAATGAAAGCAAAGCTCTTACCAGAGCGCATGTTTCCCCATTTACACACGCTTCAGATTTAACATTCAACCAGTAAGTTGCCAGGTTGATCTGTAATTATGGAGAATGACTGTAATAGCTCTGCAGAGCTTAATGACTGACAGGAGTCAGTGTACAGTTTGCCATGAACACACTCCTATTCTTGCTGATAGCAACTTTTCCATGTGTAAAGTAGGACAAAAATGGACTTACTTTGAAACTAATTTTAACTAAGAAATTGCTATTTTACAAATAATTACGAAGGAACTGCATATATATATAGTTTAAATAGCAATTTCTTGTAAAACGTACTCCAGTAATCGGTTTTATTTACAACTGTATAAATCTATCTAGAATATAATATACAGTATGGGTGCCGATTACATTGTAAACTCTGCTATTATATCTACATACACCTCTGAAGTCTCTGTTCTCATGTAAGAGTCACTGTGGATTACATGGAAATTCCTTCAAAGTAGATTTATAATAATAAGCTCCAACAGTCAAATACCTCAAAAATCCCTTCTATACTGCACCAAATATCCTAAAGTAGGCTACAGCATGACTGAATGACTTCTACATGAGGAAATAATGATTTAAAAAAAAAAGTCTCACAGGAGCTCAGTAGTTTTATTTAAACTCAAAATGAGGATATTATCATCATTGCTTTTAATTCCACCTCAGGACATGTATAAGGAGGGTGTGTTTTTGGTGTATTATGTCCTGTGCTCTGGGTTTAAACAGAAGCCTGATAATCTCAAACAGATTGCTGTCCTGCTGCAGGGTCGTTTGATAAGTGTTTGCACACATCTCTCAGGGTGTGTAACGTACCAGACCACCTGACCAGGCCGCTTGCTTTCATAGAAACCAGGGGTTTCCACCTGTGCAAACCCAGCAAACCAACAATAAAGATCCCCAGTACTTTATAACATTTCATCAAGTATCTTTATTGCATTAAATGCTGCCGTAGCATCCTCTATCCCAGATTCGGCTATGACAAGGCTTGTGAATACTGGTATTCTACCACCCCCTATACATCTTGAGAACAGATTTGAAGCATTAATGAATGTGGGTGAGGAATCCCCAAATGTGATTAAACATGGATCGGATCAGCCAGCAGCTAACATCGCTACTAACAGATGCTCAAGGTCGAGCAGACAGCGGCTTTCAGCTCAGAGCGCAGCCGAGCCTAGGACTCTGATAAGAGGGCGACTCCATTATCAGAAACAGCAGTAGCAGAAATCCAGCAACTGGTCGCTTTCTCAAGCAACAGTTTCTGATTTGAACAAGGAACTTGGGAAAATTCTAATGAAGCACAAGACTGCAAATCGAATCATCATCCATGTGGGGAAGAATGATATTCGGAAAGAGCATTCAGAACTCCTTAAGAAGGACTTCAGTGAACTCTTTGAAACACTTCGAAGACTTAAAGTTCAGTCGTTCATCAGTGGGCCACTCCCAGCAAGAGGAACTAATATGTTTTCACGTTTGCTTGGGCTGAACACATGGCTACAAAGAATCTGCAGCTTAAAAGGAGTCAATTTCATCGATAACTTCAATCTTTTCTGGGGCCATAGACAACTGTTTAAACTGGATGGCCTCCACCCAAACAAACTTGGTGCAAGAGTGCTAAAGGACAACATCTACTTCTCCATCCGTCATCCTTCAGTAGTGTGTGCCAAACTACTCAACCTGAATGGCACACACATACCTGGACAGAGTATGAGTGACCACAGGACTTCATATCAGCTACCGAGTCATCATGTGGTTGACACATCCCACAAGGACACTGATAACACGCAGCCCGCCACAACAACTCCTGCTCAATAAGGGCGTGAGGACACCATCACGGCTGAGCCCTGCCCACAGAGCCCATCACAGACAGACTGTGACGTATCAGAGCAGCTCCAAGACTCAGCATCCAAGGACGACTTTCTGGAAAGCCAGGGAAGCCATGACAACATATCACAGCCACCGGAAACACCAGAGCCACAGCCCTGCTCACCAGACACATTATCCCTCTCTCCAACATCTCCACTTCTAAGCTTCTCACAGAAAATGGAGGAACTGGTTAATGCTGGGACCAAACTCTCCCACTCTATTGCTGCAAGCAGATATCAACTAAAAAACGGTGGGCCCCACAACCACCAAAGCCTGTGAGCCCAGCTCGTCTTCCTCCTCCTGTGAGAGCTCTCCGGCCGCTGCCACAACGCCAGGGCCCAAACCCTCCATCTGCTGTAGGTGAACCAAAAAAAAAAATAAACTGATAACAGCTCCCAGTGATATGTGTCAGGTCCCCGCTATAATAGCAGCAACATTCACAAATGTTTACAGAACAAGCGGGAACCCAGTATGCCTGTAGTCTTCTCTATTTCTGTTTTATCACGTGATAGAAAGTCTAAGGCCTTCTTAAGCCGTACGGCTGACTCATCTAATCTGCAGCCTGTTATGCATCAAACTAATATTGCTGTTGAGACAAAATGCAATGCCATCAAGTTAGCATTTTTAAACATTCGCTCACTAAAAAATAAATCATTTCTAATCAATGACTTAATAACCACAAACAACCTGGATTTTATGTTTCTAAATGAAACATGGCTAGAAGACAGCTGCAGTGCAACGGTCCTCAATGAAACAGCCTCTCCTAACTTCACTTTCATGAGTGTTTGCAGGACTGTTAGGAGAGGTGGAGGTGTAGCTGCTCTATTTAAAGATGTCTATCAATGTAAGCAAGTGTCATTTGGTCAGTACTTGTCTTTTGAATATCTAGGGATTGTGTTGAAAGGTGCTCCACGCATTCTGTTTATCATTATTTACAGGCCTCCAAAATACTCTCCAGCCTTTGTTGAAGAGTTCACAGAAATGCTATCAATGATTTCCTCAGAGTTTGACTGTTTTGCTATTGCAGGAGATTTTAATATTCACATAGATAATGCAGAAAACAAAACTACAAAAGAAATTATAACTGTTTTAAATACTTTTGACCTGATTCTGCATGTGCATGAACCCACACACAATCATGGACATACTCTAGATTTAATCATCAATAGAGGTCTAAACATTTCATCCATTGTTATTAAGGACGTAGCACTATCTGATCACTTCTGTATTTTCTTTGATATATTGATCTCTGTTACCACTAAATCTAGATCGGTCTCAGTCAGAAAGAGATGCATTAACGAAAACACTAGTGTGCTATTTATGGAGGCTATATCTTTAACACCAAGCATTTCTGCAGACTCTGTTGATCTTCTCCTTGATTCCTTTAACTCAAAAGTTAAGAATGTTATTGATGACATTGCTCCTTTGAAAGTCAGCAGGAAGACTGGCAGACAGAAATCAGCTTGGAGAAAATCAACAGCAGTTCAAAGTATGAAAAGACAATGCAGAAAAGCAGAGCGGATGTGGCGGAAGACGAAACTTAAAATACACTATAGCATATATAAAGACAACCTTCGTACTTTCAATGTGGAACAGTCATTCTTCTCAAACCTTATAAACAGTAACTTAAATGGTTCAGGTCATACTTAGAAGGGAGAGGTTATTATGTGAGTATAGGAGAGCATAAGTCTAAGTGGACGTCCATGACATCCGGAGTCCCACAAGGCTCAATTCTTGCACCGCTCTTGTTTAGCCTGTATATGCTCCCACTAAGTCAAATAATGAGAAAGAACCAAATCGCCTATCACAGCTATGCAGATGATACCCAGATTTACCTAGCCTTATCTCCAAATGACTACAGCCCCATTGACTCCCTCTGCCAATGCATTGATGAAATTAACTGTTGGATGTGCGAGAACTTTCTTCAGTTAAACAAAGAAAAAAACAAAGTCATTGCATTTGGAAACAAAGATGAAGTTCTCAAAGTGAATGCATACCTTGACTCTAGGGGTCAAACACCTAAAAATCAAGTCAGGAATCTTGGTGTGATTCTGGAGACAGACCTTAGTTTCAGTAGTCATGTCAAAGCTGTAACTAAATCAGCATACTATCATCTCAAAAACATTACAAGAATTAGAGGTTTTGTTTCCAGTCAAGACTTGGAGAAACTTGTTCATGCCTTTATCACCAGCAGGGTGGACTATTGTAATGGTCTCCTCACCGGCCTTCCCAAGAAGACCATTAGACAGCTGCAGCTAATCCAGAACACTGCTGCCAGAATTCTGACAAGAACCAGAAAATCTGAACATATCACACCAGTCCTCAGGTACTTACACTGGCTTCCAGTTATATTTAAGATTGATTTTAAAGTACTTTTACTCGTTTAAAAATCACTCAATGGCCTAGGAACTAAACCTAGGACCTAAATATATAGCAGATATGCTCACTGAATATAAACCTAACAGACCACTCAGATCATTAGGATCAAGTCAGTTAGAAATACCAAGGGTTCACACAAAACAAGGGGAGTCTGCTTTTAGTTATCATGCCGACCGCAGTTGGAATCAGCTTCCAGAAGAGATCAGATGTGCTAAAACATTAGTCACATTTAAACGCAGACTCAAAACTCATTTGTTTAGCTGCGCATTTATTGAATGAGCACTGTGCGCACGATGTACGAATGATTGCACTAGATTATAGTATAATCGTTCTTTTAAATTCATTGTAAACCTCTTAAATCACAATTTTTTTTTAAATAATATTTCAAAGTTTGTAAAGGTCACTTTTTTTTTTTCTGGATTTTTTATTTTATTTTATGTAAAGCACTTTGAATTACCATTGTGTATGAAATGTGCTATACAAATAAACTTGCCTTGCCTATATAATGGTTTTCTTTAATTAAATTCAAATGAAAAATCTTTCCATTTTCCTTACAGACCCCTCAAAAACACTAGGCTTTAAATTAAAGGCCTCACAGCAAACGTTGTCATCCCGAAAATAATAAACATTTCTAAGAGTTGAATTGTGATTTTTCAGCAGTTTTTCAATCCATTTCAGAAGTCTAAATTAAATTAGCTGTTCAATTTCGGATTTCTTGAGTGTCTTATTTTGTGTCCAACGTTTGCATTTAAGACGTTTATTTTTGGGGATGAAAAGGCGTATAAATGTCGGCCAAATAAAAATGAAAAATTGGGGTATGAAGCGCAAAAAGAATGGACTTTGGCGTGCATATGATACACAATTTGTTGGGGTGCATATGATACGCATCTACCCCAAAACCCTAAATCCTCACTGTAAAATTAAAAAAAAAAAAATCTGTGACATTTATGGTAAAATACCAGCAGCTGTGGTTGCCAGAACTTCACCGTTAAAACTATGGTAGAAACGTTTTACAGACTTAGCTTAAATTCACAATACAAAACCGTATTTCTTTAACTGATGTAATGTTAATAAACCAGCATAGGGAGTGTGAATATCTAGTGTTTTAATTCAACCATGATAGAAGACTGATAACCACAAAACCGGTGATGTGAGAGAAAGTCACATGATGATTCAAAAGGCGCCCATCACAATCAGCCTCCAAATAATGTACACACCTGATAAGAAAAAACGAAGAATAAACAGTTATTTCAACGAAAAACAAAACATGAAGTGTCATGCAGGGAATTCTGGGAGTGTCAATTTACAGTTTTTCCACTGCAAATTATACAATTACTTCTTCGTTTTCACCTCCAAAAACCGTAATTTTAACAGTATTTTACTGTAAAATGTAATTACAGTTATTCACCGTATAAACTTACTGATAACCAATTAACAGGTTTTTAATGTAGCCTTTTTACAGTCTTTTACTGTTAAAATCACAATCATTTTTTACAGCGTAGCATATACACGCCAACGCATTTTTGGCATCAATACCACGAGTTTTAATTTTTATTTGGTGTACTATTTATACACACTTTCATGAGATCGGGTTGTTTTATGAACACTCGCATACACAACTGCTTTTGATACCAAATGCAACTTTTAGACAACAAACTATTTTTTAGACTAGCTGTAATATCCAACTTATTTGTCAGCATGGATAAAGCCATGTCTCGTGAATGTGCGAGCCTAAAGATTATTGCCATACATTTAACAAGAAAATGCTATTTCAGCCTTTTTACTCAAATTTTCATGTTTGATCCATGTCACTTGTTTCTTTGTAATTCTTTGTGAAGTTTACTAGCAATTTCTCAGTGAAAATTACACCGATTACACTGAGAAAAGTTTGATGTAGAAACATTTTCAGTCAAAATTAAACTACAAAATTAACTACAAAGAAATGGTGAGTAACACCGTGTTAGAGTAAAAAATCTGAACCAGAAAAACAGAAATCGTATTTAATTATTATTTTTTTTTTTTGCAAAACACACTAGTAATATCTTTGTTTTATTTACAATTTTGAAAAATATGTTTATTACAGTGTATTGATAAATAACTAGAAGAATAATACACACAAGTGGACCTTAACGGTAAACTCTGCACTACAAATGAGTGTTTATGATTACGATAATACATGAATATGATAAATACCAGTTTGCAAAATAGCTAGAAAGCTAAAAATAACTAAACAAATTTTAACTTACGTTAAAAATAAGGTGGACAAAGTCACTTTTAAATAGTTACTTGACCCTGAAGTAACGGTCAAGTACAACTGTAAATCGCAAATGCAAGCAAGTTCATAAAAACACGGCCACACGTGCTCCTTTTGTCATTACATGCATTTATTTGAGAGGGAAAAGCCATACACATCTCTTTGTGTTTACCAGTACGGTTTGATTAATTTAACAGGTCATTTTAAAAATTACTAAAAATAAAGCATAACAAACATGGGGTTGGGGGGCAGCACAGAAGTGTTGATTTCAAGGTCAAAGACAATCTGGATGTAGAGGCAAAGCTTCTCTGAAGCCTGGCAGATAGACGTCAGAGTCGACATCAACCAGACGTTAGAGAGAGAGAGAGAAACTGAAAAGCACCAACCACAGAGCCAGGAATGGTGGGAAGTACTACACTGATCAGCTCAAGCCTCACTTCAATGTCACAAGCTTCTCGTTTGCCCTAAAATCACACGTTAGTCTTACGATGGCGACGTCTCGAGGTAAAGTGTAGTCTCTAGTGTCTCCAGCGCCAGTAGCTTCACACAAGCGTAGTGTTTTCTTCATGAAGTCTTGTGCTTGCACTCCTACTGCCTTCATTTCACGCCCAAACACACACACCCAATTTACATAACATACTCCAGCCCTATTTATATAAATCAATCCACAGTGCCCCGCCCCTTTCCCAAACCCCCACCAATCAAAATAGGAAAACCTTAAACTTAATATTTGCTCTTTATAGATCTGAAAATATACACCAAAGGGGGGGGGGGATCCCACAACAACAGCTTAAAAAAAGATGGGGAACATGAGGAGGAAAATAAAAGAAAAAAATTAATCACACAGCAGACTCAGGTTGTTTAAAATAAATACAAACTGATTCAGCAAAGCAGCTAGAGTAAAGAGCTGAAAAAAGGTTTAAAGGCAAACGTGTCGTGTCCTGTCTTCGGGTGGGAACGTATGGTGACACAGGGTTTTACCGATGGAAGACCGAATGAGTGTTTAGAGAGAGTGAAAATTGTACAATTCATTCGTTCGCCGAGGACGAAGATGTCCGAATCATTTCGACGACTCGCTAAATGATTGTTACACACATTCACGCACAAATCAGATGCCTTCAGAAGTGCTGGTTGATGAAGGGAACCTGGTGAGATCGGAGATCAGAAATGGGGGTTTGACTGATTCCTGAGCAGCAGGAATGAACGGAAAGCAGATCTCACTTTGGTGCAAGTCTTTTTTTTTTGTGTTAATGAGACACTAATAACGACAAACGCACACAGAGACTCGCAACAACGTCCGCCCGCTTGACGATATCTGAAAGCCAAAACCAATGAAATGGCTTCGCATGTTCCCGCCGGTCAGTCTCTGTGCTGCATTATAACCTCCAGTCCACCAGGGGCCGGCGCAGAGGCGCCACAGTCGACAGCGTAACAGGGAGGAACAGAAGGAGGTCAGCGAGTGTGCGTTTCTCTGCATGGGCGTCTTTGGTAACTGGGAACATACAACTTTACGGCAAATGTTTAAATCACAGAAGAGATGAATTTCCTAATTTCAATAAAAGCTGGACACTGGAAGGAAGGTCGAGTCCTCTGTGTTCTGTTGCAACACTTGGAAAATGTGTGGTAAAGACACGAGAAAGATGGAAAAAGACCCGAGGAATATGAGCGGATGCCATGTGGCGAGAACAAACCGGCCCTTCTGATTCTCTCTGCTTGTGTGGATCCTGAGGAGAGACAAAGACAGGTTAACTTAACCTACTAGACTTACTTTAAAGCACACTGGCTAGTTATTGTTCCAGGAAATCCTTCATAAACATGGGAATTTCCTTGCATTACCTTGGTTACAGCATTACGGTGCATCTCTGCTGGTGTCCAGACTGGCATCAAGGAGAAGCTCCTCTAAATCCTGCCCACAGCTCAGCTCTGCTGTCAAGCTCACTGACACACACACACACACACACACACACAAGAATCATATCACATATAGTCTTTGTGCTTTCACTATATTCATAAAGTCCTGTTCACAGCTCAGTCCAATACGAGTAAATGATGCAAAAGCATCAATATTTCACCAATGTTTGAGCTCAGAGTATGAGTTGCATGTGATAAGATGAGACAAACTAAAGTAAACACCTGTTCAAACCCACACAAATGTTCAGCACAGAGATTTGAAACATGTTTATTACACCTAACGTTAGCCTTGGTGTGAACAGGCATTAATAGTAAGAAAACCCTTCTTTCTATTTAATTGTCTACGCAAGCTGCACGCAAAAAACATACAACGTGACCAGCATAGTCTGATTCACCAGAAATCAGGAATGAGTATATATTGTTTCAATAATAACCTAGAAAGACTCAAAGTGTTATTGTTTTGCATCTTCCACTGAATGAACAGCTTCTGAGCAAACTCACTTAATTTCAATACAAATTCAGGTGTTACTGGTTTGAATTGGCCAGATGAATCTTCAAATGATTGAACTCTGAATGAACTTCTCTGAATGAAACATGACTCACTATATAAACTGCAAGTTATTATTACTTTCAGTGATGTCTGCTTTGAAATCAAGTGAGTGCACAGTAGATACACATTTACAACAGATTTATTCCATAATAAATGATATATGTTTTTTTTTTCTCTCCATGAATCACTCAGAAAGACTCACAAATTCAGGTGTTATTGGTTTGAATCAGCTTGATGAATCTTCTGATTAAAAAATGATTCAAATAATGACCTGCATGTTACCGTTACTTGATATCAGTCTCGAAATGAAATGCGCCGTTAAATATACAAAATTGCAATAGTGATTTAAAAAAATAAATCATATAGAGAACATGAGCGAGTTCACGAATCACTCAAAGACTCAGGCATTATTGGTTTGCATCAGCCGGTTGAATCATTCAAATGAATGTGTTGAACACGGCAGGATCTACTTGGGACATTGTTCCTCCTGACCTCATGACAATCTCCTTCACTCTAGTATACCAGTAGAGTGAAGCATCGGCCAAACCATACACACACTCAAGCTTCCATAGTTTTCCTTCATTGTTGGCCTCAGGAGGAGGTTTGATATAAAGGTCACGGGACAGCTCCATTCCCTGTAGAAATGGAGTTAAGTGTCCACTGTCTTTGACAAATCACTGCCACAAGAAGCCGAAGAGACTCTGAAGCACATGTTGGTGAGTCCTTTTTGAGTTCTGACACCTCTAGCTCTTCGAAACCTCTAGCAACAAGACGAGCTTTGGGTACAAACCCCTTCATTGTCTCCTAATTGAAATGCACTTTTGTCCCTCATCCTTCACTTCTTCAAAGACATGGTTGTCTCTCCAACTCTTTATCTCTTCCTGTTTTGCAAAGTCAAATGTTACATCTTTTGTTTCATACACATCCTCACATACATCAATGGAGTCAGCATTAGTAACAGTGGATTCAATCTGAAGATTCTCAACATTCAACATGTCAACAGACTCCGTACTGCCTGCAACATTAGTGGGCTCAATGAGCAACAGGTTAAACCAGTTTTTATATTTACCTGTAGTTTTACCTGCACGCCCTAAGATTTTAGCTGTACACGCTATGGATGATATTAGACCTCAGAATGATTACGATACCGCACGAGCACAATTATTCATGTTACTGCTACCTTTTTTATACATGTATCTTACTAACCACAAACAAATGCCTTTCAATTTGAGTCTGTGGAATTCAGGATTAAATGATTGTGCAGGGATTTGTACAAATACAGACATGTTTTCGAATAAAAATGTTCTGTTCTGCATTAATATATCATAAATTGCTCATGCAAAAAGGATTCTGTGCATATGTGGATCAGGTGACACGCGTGCGTTAATTGACGTCTAGTTCGCGTCGATCTTGTTCGGTTCATTTGGATTTTGAGACTTCATTTTTCGCAGTTTACAGCATTTCACGTCCCCCACACACACAACTAACAAGGCCCAGTGCAATTCATTAACATTTACACGATTTGAAAAATTTGCAAATGTTCGTCACTTCACTGAAACAAATGCTTTTCAACCGGTGTCTGCAGAGTTAGGAATTACATTAGTGTGCAGCATTTTGTTCAAAAAGAGGCATATTTGTGAATAGAAATGTTATAGTTTGTATTAAAGTATCATGATTTGTGCATGTAGCGATTAAAATGTGCATATGTGGATCAGCAGAGCGCGCGCGTGCATTCATTCACGTCGCTTCTGAGTCGATTCTATTTGATTCATTTGAATTTTGAGACTTTCGTTTTGCCGCCCTTTTAGCTTGCGCAAATCCACACACACACACACACACACACACACACACACACGTAACACACACACACACACACACACTCTTTTTCACACACACACACACACACACAGCTCGCGATCCACGAGCAGCTGAGACACAGAACATCAGCGACCACTAGATGCACTAGCCCCAGTCACATGTGCGCGTTCCATCAGTACGGTTCTGTGAATGTTACATTGTGTTTTCTTTGTTTCTTTTTGGTTTGGCTATTCTCCTCTACTGTAGAAATATAATAAAGATGTTTTATTGAACTTGTTCTAACGTAACTTGTCTTAAGACACAGAATGGTTTATATTAATTTTGCCAAACAAGAACTTCATGACGGTACCTTGTTTTTTTCTTTCTTTCTGTAATTCAACAGCACGTTGTCAGTTATTCCTTCCTTGTATTATTATTATTATTATTATTAAAAGGGCTATTAGTCGCTCATTTAAGCCATTAGTAACCACACGTTTATATTTAATTAAACTATTAAATTAACTTAAACTAAACTATACTAAACGAGCGTTTTATAGGCTATAGCCTATTCCGCGCTCAAGCAAATCGCATAAGATAGAACATATTTTATTTAGGCGACTTATTACTAAACTGTTTTCTGAGTCAGTGTCTGCAAAGATTAAGTTGATGATGCTGATGAACGACTTTATTCTCCAAATGTAATTATTTTTATTCTTTAATATTTTATTTCTACATTTTTCTGGATATTTAATGAGTTTAATCTCGCATTATAGGCTAAGGACTTTATTCTGAAGATATTTATTTTCTTACTCTCTCTTTTCCAAATCTCAGAATCCAAATGGTTCCATATTCACAATGTTGCCTATTTAAATTTGAATGCTACAGACTATTATTTATTAGGCCTATGCAAACCAGGCTTTGTACTTACCCCAACTTTTTTTTTGCCCAAAAAGTCAAATAATCATGGTCTTCTTCACATGAAAAATCGTCCTCTTCACATGAGCAAATATGTGCTTGGCCCGAGCTCAGGCTGAACGGCACGGATTGTACTACAGGTTGTTTTAATTAACCAGTGTATCTAGATTCTATAGTGTATCTACTGTATATGTTTGGTTGACTGTATTTTATTCTGATAATGAAGAGGCTACAGCGTTTGCAATGCTGTAGGACTATATGAAAGGCGCATTTCTCTCGTACTGCAGATATGGCAAATCAGCATCGTCAATTCATCTTTGCATAAATAATAATAATAATAATAATAATACAATGAAGGAATAACTGACAACGTGCTGTTGAATTACAGAAAGAAAAGAAAAAAACCAAGGTACCGTCATAAAGTTCTTGTTTGGCAAAATTAATATAAGCTATTCTGTGTCTTAAGACAAGTTAAGTTGAAAACCAAAACCAAACCAAAAAGAAACAAAGAAAACAATGTAACATTCACAGAACCGTACTGATGGAATGCGCACATGTGAGTGGGGCTAGTGCATCTAGTGGTCGCTGATGTTCTGTGTCTCAGCTGCGCGTGGATCGCAAGCTGTGTTTGTGTGTGTGTGTGTGTGTGTGTGTGTGTTGTGTGTGTGTGTGTCTGTGTGTGGATTGGCGCAAGGCTAAAAGGGCGGAACGAAAGTCTTAAAATTCAAATTAATCAAATAGAATCGACTCAGAAGAGACGTGAATGAATGCACGCGCGTCGCCTGATCCACAAATGCACATTTTAATCGCTACATGCACAAATGATGATACTTTAATACAAACTATAACATTTGTATTCACAAATATGTCTCTATTTGAAGAAAATGCTGCACATTAATGTAATTCTTAACTCTGCAGACATCGGTTGAAAAGCATTTGTTTCAGTGTTGTGATGCACATTTGCAAATTTTTCAAATCTTGTACACGTTAATGAATTGCACTGGGCTTTGTTCGTTGGTAGTTGTGTGTGTGGGGGGGACGTGATGCTGTAAACTGCGAAAATGAAGTCTTAAAATCCAAATGAACCGAACAAGATCGACGCGAACTAGACGTCAATTAATGCACGCGTGTCACCTGATCCACATATGCACAGAATCCTTTTTGCATGAGCAATTTATGATATATTAATGCAGAACAGAACATTTTTATTCACAAACATGTCTGTATTTGTAAAAATCACTGCACAATCATTTAATCCTGAATTCCACATACTCAAATTGAAAGGCATTTGTTTGTGTTTAGTAAGATACATGTATAAATGTATTCAGTACATGAATAATTGTGCGTGCGTAATCATTCTGAGTCTAATATCATCCCATAAAAAACCCGCGAGGGAGGGTTTTTTTTTTTTTTCTTTATCTCTCTCTCTGTATTTTACAAAATTTGTCTTTTTTTTTATTTTGTAAGCACAGACAACATTCGCAGTTTAGTACCAACTCAGGTGTCTCTGTAATTGTTACTTGTTACTTGGTGTTTCTGTTCTGTCTCTGCTTCATTCTGCCGGCCCCCCTTGTGTCCTCCATTTGTTGCCTCACCTTCCTTGTTGCAGCATTTGCAGCAAGCAAGTGCAAGCACACCTTAGCCTCTGTTGTCTTTTCCCCCCCCCCGTTTCTTCTGTCAACTGTCCTGTTACTTTCCAGACAAACTCCTGTCCTTTTTCACTGCTGTTGTCATTTTTCAAGACGTGCAGTCCTTTGTGGCAAGCAATGTTGGACTTCCTTCTCGGTCGCTTTTCTGTCCGGTATTCACTTGGGGTGGGGCCCTTTCCTTCAGTCTGAGGATGAATGTACCCCTATGCCAAGTCTCCGCCATGTCCTCACAAATCCACTCACTCCCCTTTGCTTCCAATCCCTGACCAATGACAATGACCTTGGTGGTGTTTGTGGGTGTCCTCTTCCTGGTCCTTGTTTTTCCACTCTGGACAATTCACTCTCTTGTAGTACTCTTTATTACCCATTTCATATTTCTCATCGGTGTGACGTAGTTGCTTCCGTAACGCTCTGCGAATTCTCTCTGAGCACTCTGCTTCCGTAAAAGCCTATCTTGATGCATGTGAAGCAGAAATCCAAATTCCAATTTCATTCTTTTTTTCTTTTTGGGGTTCCACAAAGGGACTTTCGTATGGCTTTTCTTTTTTTTGTGAGGTTGTCTGTTTTCTTTGGAGTTGCGAGACGGGGGTTGACTTTGTTGGTTTTCCTTTTCCCGTTTTTGTTTTTTCTTCCTTTTTTATTTTTCCTTTTTTTTCCTTTTTCGATTGTCTTTTTTTCTTTTCTTGTCTTTTTTTTTTTTTTCTTCGCTTTTTTTTTCTCTTTGTCTCTTCTGTTGTTTTTTTTCTTTTTTCCCCCTCTTCAATGTTGGTTGGACCTTTCATTTGCTAGCCAACCTCTTCTACTACCAATTTTCCTTCATCAAATAACCAACCTAACTGTTTTTTTTAAACTTAAATAAATTGAAAAACTCACTTTAATGCTACTGCAACATATGCCGTCTTCCAACACATAACATACACCCGTAAGCATGCTCTCCCCATCCTCCCCCCCTCCCCCAATTCCCCCCCCATAAGATTCCTTACTTTGTCCTTTTCCTACTCAGTTCACTATATTCCCACTTTCCATTCAGAACCCTATGCATATACACTTAAATATTATCATTATCCAAAATCATATTTTATAAAACCATACTGAAACTTACAACAGAATGGTGAAACGTGTCTGAAACAACTCATAACTCACTAACTTAAAAAAAACAAAAAACGAACCTGCAGTTTATCATTATTCATGTCCTTCAAGTTACTCCATTCGTGAAATGAATCAATTGTAGTTAATATGCGCAGAGATTTTTTGGCAGTAATATTACATATTTTTTAAATAGAAAATGAGGCCGTTTTTTTTTTTCACTGAATCCACTCGAAAGGTCTCAAAGGTTTGAATCAGCCTAATATTTCTTACACTGAATGAACATTTTTAAATAAATATGACACTTGAACTGCATGTTGATATCATTACTTTCAGGGATGTCCAGCTCAAAATGTTTAGAGAAGGTATTCATACAAAAAAATCATGTTTTTTTGTGCATAATATTGTCTGGGAATTAGGGCTGTCACTAACGATAATTTTGGTAATCGGGAACGATTTATTCTGACAACTCTCCGAGTACTCATATCTTTTTTTTTTTTTTTTTGGTGGAAATAAAAAGAGACCTAAGGCGAAAATAGACTGTTAAAAACACTTAAAAAAAAATACTTATTAATTAGCAATGATGTGATTAAATCCCATCAAATATCAAACGCGCAAGTAATCTATGGTTCTATTCTGAGTAGTGATGCACCGATACCGATACTGGTATCGGGCCCGATACGGAGCTCCTGTACTCGTTAAAATGTCCCGATACCAAACACCGATACCACACACCATGTGTTAAATGCCATATTCAGACAATGAAATACCGACAACAGAACAACAGACAGCAGCATGGAGTTATTAGAGATTAAGGATGTATACAAAGTATATGTATGCAATGAATACAACGTTAAACATTCAGTATTAACACCTGTGTAGCTGATGTGCGCGAGCTGATAAACAAAACACACTGAGTGGATTGAGCGCGCGGGGGGCGGGCGCAGATTCACAACGTGTCGAGTGAATTATCCTTCCACAGAACACACTGGAAAGTTTTGTAGATATCTGAAAAATCCCGGATCACGTGGAAAGTTTGTAGTTCGATGGGGGGTCGGGTGTCCCAAAAACAAGTAAAACAAGCAACACAAAGTTACTCACTTAAACCGGTATGGAGAGAAGAGAGAGAGAGCGATAGAGAGAAGAAGAGAGAGCGAGCGCATTTCTGTTGTGTGATCTTTGATGTTCGCTAACTTAGCATGCATCATTTGGATTAAAGCTAAATCTTAAATATAAGACAATTTATAGGGGTATTCACTATAAACATCATTTATTTTTAACCTTAGGCATACAATACACACTTTCCCTGTTTCTGCCTCTTTTCCCTGGCGAAAGTGTATAGGCGCAGACTATTAGAGAAATACAGAAGCTCAGTGCGGAGAAGATCTTGAATGGGTTCAAACCGAAACCAAGCCATTCACACAAAAAGCCTAGTCGAGCATCATCAACTCTTATAACACAAAAAGATGTATAAAAGTCATATGCAAAGGTTAAAACAATTTGTGAGGTTTAATTTCTTTTTCACTCTCGTCTCATTGTTTTTTAAATAGCAGTCTGGTGTGTGATCGTCGCTTCGGGGGCTCTTTGGATTAATCACTGCATAAATTACATTATGCTTTTTTGTTCATATTGTTTTTCAATTATGAAATTATATTTGATTTTTAATGAGTTGATTTTAGGAGAGAGTGAGGAGGGAGGACGTACTGCCGTTTTTTAGAGTTACTATAACTTACTTTTTACTACTTTTTCCTTGCGTTGACCATTTAAATGCGCTGCATTATTGTGCTCGTTGCGCCCTCGGGAGACAATTCGACCTATACAATAAAGACCTATTTAAACTGCATAAAAAACATTAGAAATTAGATATTTGTTAAATTTTTATTTTGTGTAAATGTTCAAACAAAAATATGTGAAAATAAAATTGTGTTAATTATAATAGTGGTTAAATATTAAAAAAAAAATGGTATTCTTTTTTGTTTTAAAAAGGTTTTATAAAAAAATGGTTCAACTACTTATCAATACCGAACGATATGAAACATTATATCATTGATAATATTTTTAGCTATAATCGCTCCATCCCTAAAACTACATAGTGAAATAAAACATCTAAATTCATCAACTTATGTACATATGTCTATATCAATGCCTGCAGAGGCGCAAACCAGCCCTGATTTACACTTTTACCAAGTCATCTAATTTTGTTTAATATTGACTAAACTTTTCATTCAAATGTCCACAATCTTTAATAGGTGGGGTTTGGCCACTCTTTCTTTATGATCGAAATACTACAGCGCTGAAAAGAAATACTACAGCCGCTGTCATTTCTTGAACAAGAATGTGTGGACATCAAAGCATGCAGGACATCAAACTCAGAGCGAGGGTTTAATCTTTTATTTTGAAGTCGCAATGAACAGTTCGCATATTTAGAAAGATAACAGTGTATTATCCTGTGCTGGCGTAGGTTTATAAATGATTTACCTTATAACTCTGATTGAATGGTGCACAATGTTCCAAGATGAACATATTAACATATCACAGCATATGCAGAAATAAATGGTTGTGTGGAGCAGCATTTACTGTGAACGGAGCCGTTGAGAGCAAAAACGTAACCTGCACGCATAGAAATAAAGCGCATTTTAAACCCGCAGCGCATATATTTAGCCTATTTAATTGAATCGCAGCCTTTTTAAATTCACAATAGCACTATGCTTTATTATGATTTTTAATGGGTTTAATATATCATGCAGCCTATTCTCGTCTGTGGAATGCGCCACTTCCAGTATTTTGCCAGTTAATCGACACATGCAAAATGCAATCGAGGATTATTTATAATCGAGTGCTCATATTTAATCAAGGAATCATGACAGCCCTAATGGGGATATTTTATTATGTCATTTAGTATCATCAGAATTGGTGTGAACAGGTTTTTAGGAACAATGTAAATTAATCCAAATAAATGTGCTCCAATATTGTGGAATGATGGAGTTGAATATGAGGTAATCCAGAGTAACTCACCATGCTCCATAATGCAGCTTGCAGCTGGCTTTGGTTTGGTGGGTCCCTTGGGTTCGAGAAGGTTAAAGGCAAATTCTGGCTTTTTCAGAGCAGCAATAAGCCCCTTTTGGGCAAAGGCGGTTGCTTCCTTCCCGTGCCTCCCCGCAGGTGGACCTTTGTCTTCCCTTCTTCTCTTTCTATTCCGTGGAGCTCACGTCAGGAGATCCCACTCGAGCACTGCAGTCTTCCTCCTCATCGAGGGCTTCGTGACCTGCTGTGACCTCCAGTGAAGGCTGCAGCTGAGCGGCCCGTTGCTGTTCACTAGATTGCACTTGTTTCTTTTCTCTCCTTCCTTCCCTTATCAACTACTTTCCTGGCAGCTGTTTCTGGCATGGTTTCGGCTTTTTGGCTTGCGTCCTCTCATCCTGGGATTGTCCCCTGAACGGATGGCTTTTCTGTTTGGATGGAACTGGACCCTGTTTCTACTTTTCTGGCTTCTTCGGTGTCGGACCAACGTCTGGTCCTTCTCCTTCTCGCTTACTTTTGCCTCTTGCGTTTTTTTTTTTTTTGGTGTTTGTATTTACAAGGCACAAAACGGTTGCTGCTGCTTTAAGTGAGTCTGATCGACAAGGACGGCGTCCTTCAGGCTTTCAAATGGCGTAGCAGGATCCTGTGCGATTTCTGTCTGTGACTCCTTCAGGCTCTCCTGCTTATCCGCAAGTGAAGACATAGACGTGTTGAGCAGTTCAACAGGTGCTCACTTTTTTGTTTCCTCTTCTTCTTCTGCACGTGTATGGTTCACTTTCTGAGCTCGATGCCTTTGGTTTCTCTCAGGGGCGTAGGTTGTGAACTTTCATTCCTCAAAAGGGGCTTTTTAATATTATCTGTGGCAGTTGGCTCTGTGACGCCCCCCGTTCGCTGAGCCGTTTTCGCCAATACCGTAAACTGTTGGTTGCTGGCCGGAGTGCCCTTTCCCACACGTGTTAAAGTGTTACCATACAGATTTGTGTCCTCTGTTGCTGCCGTGGACTAGGAACACCGAAAAGCAGCGGCCAAGGGAGATGGTGGGGCTCTTTCTTGTGACAGGCTAATATAGCTTCGGGTCACTGTACCGTACCGCTGGAGATCCTGGTAGAGAGCATATCGGGCACGGCCCCTTACGAGGCGTTTATTGCAGAATCGCTATGTGGGAGATGTGGTGGTTCGCATGAGTTTGTCTCTTTTCTTCTTTCTTCTCTTTTCGGCTCATCGGCTGCATCCTCATCCTCTGTGTCCGAGTCAGAGTCGTCTTGTAGTGTCGGGTTTTGATCGTCGACCTCTTGGCTCTCAGATGCACTGCCCTCATCGGTGGTGTTTTCTTCCTCGCTTTTTTGTTCTTCAAGGCAATGCACTCTTTCATCCAATCTCTTGAGGTTTGTTGTCCTACCATGTTGGCCTTTGCGGCTATGAAAATCGCTGCCCTCATCTCTGTCCGTTCTCTTCGCTTTTTTTCTCTCTAAAAAAAAAACTCTCTTCTTCCTCTCTTCCTTCTCTTGTTTTTGGCCAGGATGAGTTTCCTCTTGCATTGCAAGCCGTTCTGAATGTCTGACAAGCAGGGGCGCGCTGTGTCCTCCATACACCCTTTTCACCTGTGGGTGAGCGCATCGATAGAAAAAAGATGTTTATAGTAAATGATGGCAATAAAGGGTCATAGACATAGCATCTGTGGTATAAATTAGTGTAGTTAGTGAAACAAAGATAGACTGATTTATTTGAGCCAATATACATTAACAACAATAATATTGTTAAATGTTTACAATTTAAATAAAACAATTTTTTTATATGTGATTATATAGTAAAATGTAATTTATTTCTGTGATCAAAAGCTGTATTTTCAGCATCATTCCTCCAGTCTTTAGTGTCACATGAATCTTCAGAAATCATAATAATATGCCTAGCTTTGCTGCTCAAGAAACATTTCTGAAGGATCATGCAATCTTGACAATAGTTGTGCTGCTTCCAGATTTTTGGTGGAAACTGTGATACAACCTATTTTTCAGATTATTAAAAAACAAAATACAAAATCTTACTACTGACCCCAAACTTTTGAAAACGTAGTTTGCATATATAACTTTAACTTCCAAACACTGTTTTTTTTTTTTTTTTTTTTTTTTTTTTCTCCCCCACTTGAATTTTGTATATATTAAATCCAAGAACATTTAATTAGAATAATATTTGCATGATATAACATTATAAAACTGTACACACCGCCAATATTTAACCGCCCGTAGAATATCTCAAAAAACATTTAAAAATATGACGAATGCAATATAGTTTTAATCGGTCCTCAGAGAACTCAATAAATGAACAGAACTTACTACCAATCTAAACACTTGTTTTAGCTTAAATACAGGCAGTGTACTTATTTCCTTAAATCTTTTTCTCTTTTCCCCTACTTCTAATTTAACAAACACTCAACCGTCTCCTTCTTTTGGGCTTCATCGGTCCAGGTCGATCGGAGCAGCGAACGAGTTGACCTTACAGGCGAGCGAGAGAAAAAGCCATGAGGCCTCCGTCCTTGAATTTCATTCCCCCCCCTCCCCGCATGTCCCGGCAAGGCCGGAGGGAATCTCCGACTCCTCAACCACGATGAATTCCGCGAATAAGCGAACCGCCGACATGTCCTAATCAATGAGCAAACACAAAACGCCGTACTATGAGCTTCACCACAAAACTGAGCCCAAAATTCACATCAAATGTTATATTTTTTATTTTATGTTTACAGGTAACTCCCTTCTCCCTAACTTCTTCTAACTGTCCTCCCTTCTCGTCCTCTTTCCCTCGCTTCATCTCTTCCAATCTCACCTTCACACGGGAAATATTTGGTGATGCCAGACCAGCTGAGGATGGACCCTCGGTTCGTTTTTGCTATGGGTCCGTCTTTCGTTTGTGCACCTCCTTCGTTCCCCCCCACTGCGTTGTGTCCAGGATCTCAGTGTTTCCAGCTCTGAGTGAACGGCTAACAGCAACCGAGAAAAAGAACTAAGTGGCATTAAACAGTCAAGCAAGAGGTGTGTTGTTTATGATTATTCTGCAAAGAGAAGAAGGATCTGAACCGTCTTTTTTGTGAGGGGGTGAATACAACGCACACTAGATGCTTTAATACAACCACCGAAACAGAACCTGTTTTTGAAAGACCAGCACAGACTGCCGTGCATTAGGCAGACATACTGTGAGATGTGTGTGCGTTTTGTTGTCCTTAATATTACAAAAAGGCAGCATGACACCCTAAACACGAGCGTTTGCAACATGCAAACTGTCAAGCACTGGAGCTGGCAGACACAACACACAGCATCGGCTCATCTCCTAATGACCATTGACTGAATGGGGCCGAGCTCTCGGTCTTACTCTCTGCAAATCATGCGCTCATTAGGGCTCTGTATTTTGGTTTGGGCCATTACACAAGGAGGCTAGAGGCTACTGTTTTGTTGTATGTAAAAAAACCACCGTTCCCTACCTACCCAACGCTGAACCCTGCCAGACGTGGCGCGCCTTATATAATTATTATTATTATTATTATTAATTATTATTATATTATTATTATATGTAGCCTATAATATCAGTGCATCCCTACTTCAATCATAAAATCCCCTCCTTGGTTTACCAAATCCGACGATAAGTCCCTCACAGCCGATTAAAATGCGGACAGGAAACAGGCTTTCCTGATAACTTTCCTTCCGCGAGGGATGGGCCGCCTCTAATTTTCTAACTTATTAACTTACTTATGCTGAAGGTGACCCAGCTGACCTCAACTGAAAAAAACTCAACACTACCATCTAGTGGATTGTAAAGAAATGGATTTTATTATTCTACAAAATAGTATAATAAAAGATCGATACTTGGCGTCCGTGTATCGATACAGTATTGCTGCGGGAAATATCGCGATACTATGCTGTATCGATTTTTTTTTTCTCCCTTTTCTTTTCTTTTGTTTGTTTTTTTTTTTTTTTTTCCCCCATTTTTTCCCCCACCCCTACTTAGTACTTGATCGCATAATTACACTGTAACAGCGACAACACACCTTTAAAAAGGACGTGTAACGCCCTCCAACCCCCCCCTTTCTTTCTTTTCAGGTTTACCATTGTTTTACCAACGATTTGCATCAAATAGTTGGTGTACTAGTTTCTGTTCGGTTCTGTTCTGGGACTAAATCCGTTGCTCTTGGTTTGAATAAGCCCTAAAGATGTGGATTTGCTCATGGAAACTTTTGTGACACAGTGTGTGTGTGTGTTTACCAAAGCGGCAGCCAGGTATCCCATGCCATTGTGCGTGAGCTGGTTGTTCCAGAGCACTAGAGTGACCAAACCCTTCCTCTGCTCCTTCAGACCCTCACATATATACGCCAACCCTGAGGACACGAGCAAAAGCAAATACAGCGGTTTGAACGACGAGTCCAAACACTACTGAAGTAGGAGACCAATAACAGGACGATACGGAGCAAGAGGTCACACCTGAGTCCAGTATGTGATTGTTTCTCAGGTCCAGAATCTGGATGTTGTAGTTGAACTTCAGCAGATTCCCCAACTGGGCCGAGTCCTGCAGACCGCTCAGCTTGTTTTCGGCCAAATACAGCTCTCTGAGGTTCATGTTCATCTTTAGTGCTGTGGCTGAACACACGTATGAAACAAACTGCCTTTTAATTGCTGCATTCACATTTCATTTTGAGAAAATGGATAACTTTACTTCGAGGGGCCCATTGTAATTAACAACACCGACATCAACTCGTGGCTTGTTAATGCATTATTTTGCCATGACTTTACTTGAGGGGCCCCACTCATAATTAATTCACTCTTAACTGCTTAATACATTTATTTTATGCTTAATATCAAACACACATGTACTAACCCAACGAGTATTGAGCCCAATTAAGAGATGTCGTGAGGCTTTTCGAGAAGTCAGAGAGCGGAGGTACAGTATCATCACGGCCTGTGTCTGGATGGAGCGTGAACTGTACCGATACCCAGCAAACGTTCTGACCTTACCTGCAGTGCGTTTCTAGTTTCTAGTCATTTCTTTAGGAATCGTTCTACAAATGTGGGTTTTGAGTGTTTATTTTTTTGTCTTTAGTTGCGTATAAGTTGCAGCAGGGAAAGAGAACAACACAAAACAGAAAAGATCAGTTATTAGTGTATTTAGCATTTTCTACGCTTGGTGAGGAGGATCAACGAATCATTTGCCACCCAACAAAGCTGCAGATGTCAAAAGCTCAAATTATGATAGAATTAAATTGTTTAAATGGTAAGACTTTATTTTAAGGTGTCCTTGTTACACGTGTTACATGCACTTACTATTACGATAACAATAAATAATGCATAATTACATGCAAGTAACCCTAACCATATAGAAAGTACATGTAGTTAGTACTTAAATGTATTACACTGTAACAAGGACACCTTAAAATAAAGGGTAAGCGTTTCAATTTATTTCAAAGTCAGAGTACTTCGTATTCCTTCTTAAAGAGGCCGTTTGATTTAGTTTACCTATAAATGTTAATTAATGCATTAACTATTAAACATGTACTAACAAGGCTGCCGTTATTCATGCGTGAATCCATATGACTATTAGGGCTGCTCTTCATTAGTTCATGATTAGTTAACACCTTTAATAATCATTAGTACATGACAAATTAAGCATTGATTTAGGTATTAGTACATGATTATTCATGCACCCTTATAGTAAAGTGTTACCCAAATTTGCTTCAGTCTAGTATGTGTAATTATGAATTTGAATTAAGTTATTCTTGCATTTAAAGCAAACAAATCACAGCATAAACAAGCTAAAGGTGGATGTTTGTACAATTATATTAAAATTCCTTTTACTAGCTAAAAACTATAAAATGTCAATCAGGCATGAAGTAGATAAACACGTTTATCATTCACAATATACGTGTTTCATATTTTAAAGTGCCCCTTTTATGGATTTTTGAAAATTGCCTTTCATGCAGCACAGCTCTAAGTGAATGAAAACATCCTGCCAAGTTTTAAATCTGAAAGTGCGCCGTGTATAAAGTTAAGTTGAGCAAGTAAGGTAAACAATAAATGCATATTATAAGACAATGAAAGTGTTTTTTTGACCTTGCATGCATGTCAACCTGTTGTTGGGGACTCCCGAAACCAAAATATTAACCTTTCATAACCCACAATAGGTGCACTTTAAAGTTTTGTGCATTAAATATGACACAGCAGGTTTCATAGGGTTAATGTCCAGAGTGTTTTTTTCCTCTCTTTCATTACCCAGCAGCATCAGCGGTCGTCCTGAGATGCCGGCGTTCTCCAGGTGCAGGACGGTGAGACTGCCGCTGATCCGCAGAGCTCTGGCCACGAACGGAGCTGAATGATCCAGCAGCGGCGAGTTACGGGCGTCCAGATACTGCAGAGAGCTCGCCTGGAGGCACACAGACAAGATGAGGAGATCAACTCTTCATAACAGTGTGAACTGAGCGTAACTCAAGCCTCACCTTCCTCATCATGTGCGCGGCGGCCTGCCAGCCGCGTGTGCCGATGTGCTTGTTGCTGGAGATGTTGAGATGAGTGGCGGATTCATAGTACTCGATCATATCGAACAAAGCTGATGCTCCCTGAGAGACAGAAAGAAACACACTCTTTATTCTGTACAGCATTTCTGAATTAATAGCAATCTGTTTTGTGTTTTTTCGATAGGTTACGAAAGAGATGCACAACACAAACACATGCAGACAACCTGAGTTTTCCATGACAACAGCCTGCTGCACCTGTTCACAGACTGCTGGGGTGGTGGAGGGGGTTATACATATAAAACTTTAAAAATATTACATAATCATGGTACAGACAATTATGTAAATAATCTTTTAAGAAATTAATTTATGATAAAAATATCATATAATAATCTTTCAAGTAAAAAAACATGTCTATATGGTATATTCAAATAAAATGTGAGATAATGATTGTTGTGGGTGTTTTAGTTTCATCCTGAGCGGAGTCTCCCGACTGTCTTCTATATGATGTTTGAAGTGCTGAGAATAGTGTGGCAGTTGTCTATACATGTGCACATGTCTATGATATACTGTATGTGTGTCTCGAGAAAACATGGTTTGTTTTCCAGCAAGCATCTTTACAACCAGAGGTTACCTATGCTTTAAGGCAGCATGATCACACGGTGTGATCTCAGACGAGCCGAGACAAAACATTCAGAGAGAGAGAAGAGAGAGGAGAGAGACAAGCGAGAGAGAGAGACAGAGCGAGAGAGAGAGAGTTTGTGTGTGTGTGAGAGAGAGCGAGAGAGAGAGAGAGACCAGAGCGAGAGAGAGCGAGAGAGAGAGAGAGAGAGATGACAGAAGAGCGAGAGACAGAGCGAGAGAGAGAGAGAGAGAAAAAAAACACATCTAAAACACAACCAGTCAGTAAATTCCAATTGGCCATTCCTAAAACTATTCAATGTTCTTCTGAGTGTAGGTTACTTCCTGCCACTGGATCAAGGCTTGGATAGACGCCAATCTTTAAAACGAGATAAATTTGAGCCTAACAACTACAGAGGCATCTGTGTGAGTAGCAACCTGGGAAAGTTATTCTGTAGCATAATAAACGCTCGACTATTAGACTTCATCACCACACACAATGTACTGAGCAGAAGCCAAATCGGATTTTTACCAAATTACCGTACATCTGATCACATCTATACATTACATACTCTAATTGAAAAACATGTTAACCAAGATAAAGGTAAAATATATGCATGCTTTATTGACTTTAAAAAGCTTTTGACTCAATTTGGCACCAAGGACTATTCTACAACTTATTGAAAGTGGCATAGGAGGTAAAACCTATGACCTTATCAAATCAATGTACACTGAAAGTAAATGTGGCGTAAAAATCAGCACCAAACGTACGAGGTATCTTTCCCAGGAGCGTGGAGTGAGACAGGGCTGCTGCTTAAGCCCAATGTTATTTAACATCTACATCAATGAACTGGCGAGCAGTCTGGAGCGATCTGCAGCCCCTGGCCTCACCCTACACACCTCACAGATCAGATGCCTGCTGTATGCAGACGATCTGCTTCTGCTGTCTCCCACTCAACACGCTTTACAGCAGAACCTGGACCTGCTACAGCAATACTGCCAGACCTGGGTTCTGACAGTCAACCTGAAGAAAACCAAAATTATGATATTTCTGAAAAGATCCAGATCCCAGGGAACACAATACACATTTACATTAGGCACTAAGCAGATAACACACACATCACACTATAACTACCTGGGTTTGAAAATCACATCCACGGGAAACTTTAATCATGCTGTGAATGAACTGAGAGATAAAGCACGCAGGGCCTTCTACGCCATCAAACGGCAATGTCCTATAGAAATCCCTATTAGAATTTGGCTGAAAATATTAGAATCAGTAATTGAGCCCATTGCCCTCTATGGCAGTGAGGTGTGGGGTCCACTGACAAATCCCAATCAAGATTTCACCAAATGGGAAAAGCATCCGATTGAGACCCTGCATGCAGAACTCCTTAAAAATATATTACACGTGCACCGGCACACAACAAATAACGCATGCAGGGCAGAATTAGGCAAATATCCTCTAATCATAAAGATACAAAAAAGGGCGATTAAATTCTGGAAACATCTGAAGCTCAGTGACCCCCCAATCATATCATCATAAAGCCCTGCAAGACCAAGAGATGAGCAAAGAAAGCAAGCCCCTCCCTCAGCTGATCCAGAGCTTCAGTCCTGATGCTTCACTAACATCTACTGCTGCTCTGCATCACAGCATCAGAATCAGTCAGATTACTGCACAGATCAAACAGAGCTACATCACTCACTGGCAAACCCAAACACAGCAGCAGAGTAAAGTGCAATGCTATCTGGCCTTAAAGAGAGAGTACAGTACGGCAGAGTATCTGTACACAGTATCAGATAAGAAACTGAGAAGCACGTTGACCAGATACAGACTCAGCGGACACAAGCTGATGACAGAGCTGGGCAGACACAGAAAAACATGGCTGCCACCGGAGCAGAGACTGTGTTCACACTGTGATCTGAATCAGATGGAAACAGAGCTGCACTTCCTAACAGAATGCCCCAAATACACAGATATACGGACAGTGTTCTACGATAAAATACAGCAGATCCATCAGACATTTCAAACTCTCTCAGACCAGGAGAAAGTGGCGTATCTGTTAGGAGAACAAAAGAACTGCTGTGTGATTGCTGCTCAATATGTGTCTGCCTGTCACCACAGAAGAAAACACACTCAGCCTGCCCTGATCTGATGATTCCAGCACAGCTACATTATATTACGCCAGATTACTCTATTATATTACTTAGATGTATATTCTGCTTCTGTAAATATGTCTAATCACTTATTTTATTTTTATTTCTAGTTTATATACTATATAGCATTATTAATTAATTTACCTACTGTTTAATACTTTTATAATGTTATTATTGTTTTTCTTTCTGTTAATACATGTGTACTATTTGTGAGCAGTCCAGCTGCAATAGCTTTGGCAATACAAGGTATCATTGTTGTCATGCCAATAAAGCACCTGTCTGTGGCCTGCTTCCTCAGCCCCTGCTTCTGGGGCGTCCTGGGTTGTCCTGTGACGTCTCTGTCTGCTGTGGACCGAAGACACCCGTGGTACACGGAGGGGAGAGACACACGTCACACACATCACATGCGAGAGAGAGGCGAGGAGAGGGGAAGGAGACCTGGAGTGGTGGAGTTAGGAGAGACAGAGACAGAGACGACGTAAAAAACAGAGAGAGAGGAAGACAGAGACAGGACTAGAGAGAGACAGAGAGAGAGAGAAGACAGAAACAGAGAGAGACGAGAGAGAGAGAGAGAGAGCTAGAGAGAGAGAGAGCGAGAGAGAGAGAGGGGGAGAGAGAGAGAGAGGGGGATAGAGAGAGAGAGAGGGAGAAGAGAGAGAGAGAGAGAGAGAAGAGAGATAGAGAGAGAGAGAGAGAGAGAGATGAGAAACAGTGAGAGAAGACAGAGCGAGAAGAGACAGAGAGAGAGAGAGACAAGAGCGAGAGAGAGCGAGAGAGAGCGAGAGAGAGAGAGAAGAGAGAGAGAGGAGACAGACAGCGGAGAGAGAGAGAGAGAGAGAGAGAGAGAGAGAGAGAGCAGACATCACACTCCGAAAGCAGCAGAGAGACATATACCGAGAGATACAAGAGCGAGAGGAGAGAGATAGAGAAGACCAAGCGATAGAGAGAGAAGAGAGACAGAGCGGAAGAAGAGAGCGAAGAGAGAGAGCAGAGAGATAGAGTCACAGAGCGAGAAGAGGAGAGAGAGAGAGAGAGAGAGACAGAGGAAGAGAGAGAGAGAGAGAGAAAGAAAAAACAGAGAGAGAGAGAGAGAGAGGGAGAGAGAGACATAGAGAGAGAGAGAGAGAGAGAGAGAGTGTGAGAGCGAGAGAGAGAGAGAGAGAAGAGAGGAGCGCGAGAGAGAGAGGAGAGAAGAGAGAGAGAGACAGAGAGAGAGAGAGAGACAGAGAGAGAGAGAGAGAGAGAGACAGAGAGAGAGAGAGAGACAGAGAGAGAGAGAGAGAGAGAGAGAGAGAGAGGAGGACAGAGCGAGAGAGAGAAGAGAGCAGAAGAGAGCGTAGAGAGAGAGAGAGAGAGAGACAGAGCGAGAGAGAGAGAGCGAGAGAGAGAGAGGGAGAGAGAGAGAGAGAGAGAGAGAGAGAGAGAGAGAGAGACAGAGCTGGAGAGAGATGGAGAAAGAGAGAGAGAGAGACAGAGACAGAGACAGAGCGAGCCGAGAGAGAGAGAGGACAGAGCTAGGGGAGGCGAGACAAGAGAGAGAGAGCATCTAATGCTAGTGATGGGAGAGGAAAAGGAAGAAACAGATAGACAGGCAAAAAGCAACACACACACACACACCGTGATGACAAAATCATCATAAAAAAAACTGATAAAATGACAGACAAGTGACAAACATCACACAGTTATTTTAGATAACTTGATAGAGCTTGTGGAAACAAAAATCTACTGAAATATTAAGTATTTTACATGAAAAACTCTCCACACATCATAACAGTTTACGTAAAAAATTTTTCCTAAACAATATCAATTATAAATTAACACTATCAGCAAATGAATGTGTGTATGTTATAGACATATTATATCTATAGTATATATTCGCACTGGTAATCCGTTAAACATTTTTAAATCTAAATTAATTACACAAATGTGGTGATTCATTCTTCTCAATTAATTGGCTTTAATTGTCACACACATTTGGCTGAGACATTATCCACAAAAGTAATGCATTTTCAAACAATGAGACAAAATTCAGACAGCTGCATTTTTTTGGCTCACTCTTGATTTTAGGGCACATACTGCATTTATGGACTATATGGGTTGTTGTCCTGCATCATGTTTGTCACAGTCAACGCGTAGTAAATAAAGAAACGTACAGGCTGGGGCGGGACGGTGCCTTAACTGTGTTTAAAATACTGCAATTACGTTCTTTTTTTCCATAACTAATTTCTGATTAACTCCTTAAACTGCCTGCCTAATATTAACTAATATCTCCATACATCCCAATATAGGTCCATATAAATACATATTTACCTAGTACAAACTCCATAATTAAACATCCAACTAACATATTACTATATAGTATATTAGAATATATCTATATGTTGTGTTGTGTGTTTGTGTATAGTGTGTGGGTGATCCCTGGACCACCAGTCATAGGTAATTTAATATCATATGAAAGCTGAATAAATAGCTTTTCATTGATGTATGGTTTGTTAGGATCGGATAATATTTGGCTGAGATACAACTATTGAAAATCTGGAATCTGAGGGTGCAAAAAATCTAAATATTGAAAAAAAATCACCTTTAAATTTGTCCAAATGACGTTCTTAGCAGACATATTACTAAGTTTTGATATATTTACGGTGTGAAATTTACAAAATATCTTCATGGAACATGATCTTTATTTAATATCCTAATGATTTTTGGCATAAAAGAAAAATCTATAAGTTTAACCCATACAATGTATTGTTGGCTATTGCTACAAATATACCCCAGCGACTTAACACTGCTTTTGTGCTGCAGAGTCACACATACACACACTCACACACACACATATATATATATACATATAAAACAAGACATTTTAAAGAATGTGGGTAATGTGGAACCAGAATGGTTTGGTTACTGGCGTTCTTCAAAATATCTTCTTTTGAGTTCAACAGAAAGAAGAAACTCATTTTTTGGGTGAACTATCCCTTTAAGAACTAAGTGTCAAATAGTTTAATCTGTACTAAAATAAAAATGCACGGGGATTGCGCTTGTGACAGACCCACAGTCACGCTCTGCTGCCATACAGAATGAGGACAGAAGTGAAACGCAGCGGTGTTTGATTGGTCAGAGCTCTGCTGAGGAGCAGCGTATGGTGTTGAGCTCCAACCTGAACCCACACAACTGCCACACACACACACACACACACACAACACACACACAACCACACAGCATACAAGAGCTCTCACAGAGGAGGAGGGACAGGCTCAATGTTTCTGGAGGAGCCAAAAACAAGAACAAGTACAAAGCAGTTCATAAAGAGGGTTTAAAGGTAAAGAAGATTAGAAGCAGCAGGAGTGCAACAAATACTTAGACACAGAAAAACAACGAACATGCCGATTACAGCACTGCGGCTGGGGGACAAAAACCTGCCGTGGCCAAACAAACAACCAATAACACTTAAAGGAGTAGTTGGATTTAGGTAGGAGAAACTGATCCCAGCACAGTAGTTATGTGCAATAAAAATAAAATAAAATAAGTCGAAATATAAATACAACAAATTTAAACCATAAAATAAATACATAAATGAAATAAACAAAAATAAATATAATAACATAACAAATAGGCCTAGTGATGGTTAGAATGTGTACATCTTTTGTTAAAAAAATTTAAATAATTAAAAATAAAATGAATTACATTAAAATAAATATAAATAAACTAAACAAATATATACATAAATGATGGTTAGAATGTGTGCAATGCATAGTACATCTTTTATTAAAAAAATAAATAAATCAATAAATCCATCACATTAAAATAAATGTAAAAAAATATAAATAAATGAAACAATAAATATATACATACATAATAATGGTTAGAATATGTGTACATCTTTTATTTATTTCAAAAGAGAGAAAAAAAATCCAGTTTTCCATTTTTAAGTTGTGTGTTTGTATATATGAAAGATGCTGAGATCCACCCAACTTATGACGCATGTCAAGATTATAGCATTAAATCAAGCACAGTTAGCAGAGGCCAGGAGCGACCTTAAGTAACCAGACTGAATTAATGTCTCCTGATATCTGTGTTTATGTTGGACAAACACAAACCGTATCAGAACAGCACACATGTAGTCTGCACACAGACACATGCCTCAACCAAACACACTAAACAGATGAGTATTTTCATTGAGTAACGGCACTGATAAACGAAATCAGAGCGCTGCACTCGCCATAACAGAAGCTCAGGCAGTCTTAAAGGTGGAAAGAGAAAGAACAAGAATGACCCTGCGGTCATAAAGCTGGTCAGGAAATGAGACGAAAGAGGTAAAAAGGAGCGGCACTCACATCCTCGTCTAAGTTTGTCTGTTCCAGATCCAGCACTTTAAACTGCACCCTCTTAAAGATCTCCTCCAGAGATTCACATGATTTATAATCCAGCTTCTCTCCTACAGAGGAAAACACACAGAGAGAGAGAGAAAGATAGAGATATTATATTTAACTTGTGCACTGATACGGCTCTTTATATGTTTTTATTTGGTACAAACACATCAAAGTCAAACGCACAGTGATGATTTTTCTGCTAATTTCTTATGTACAGTAAACTTGAATCATCTGACGGTGAGATCAGCTCGTCTATGGACACACACCCATTAACTACACAAACCAGTCTTAACAGGTTGAACTCAACGGAGAACCTGCGTGTGTGTATGAGAGTGAATGAAACATTCCCATGACTTATATGTTCCTAATTCATTAAATGTATATAATATACACAAAATTCAAAAGTTTGTGGTTGGTACAGTTTAAAATATATTATTATTTCGAAAAATATTATTATTACAATTTAAAATAGCTGTTTTCTATGTGAATTACTCCAGTCTTCAGTGTCACATGATCCTTCAGAAATCATTCTAATATGCTGATTTGCTGCTCAATAGTGATGTCTATTAGTGTCTTAGTGAACCGGTAGAACCAGTTCACCAAATCGGACTGAATCGTTTGAAACGGTTCGCATCTCCAGTAAGCATTAATCCACAAATTACTCAAGTTATTCACTTTTTTAACGTGGCTGACACTCCCCGAGTCGAAATAAACCAATATCCCGGAGTAATTCATTTACTCAAACAGTACACTGACTGAACTGCTGTGAAGAGAGAACTGAAGATGAACACGAGCAGAGCAGCATGTGTGCAGCGAGCCGGATAACGAACGTACGCGCCCACTGCTGGAGCGGTTCTCCTTCTCGAGTCAAGAACCGCTTGCATCGGTTTTCGGATCACCGGTACACTCAACCGAGAACCGTTTCTTTCAGACACGTCCGATTTGAGAACCGATGAGCTGATGATACTGCGCACGCGTGTCATTTTTCAAGAGGACGAAAAGCATGTTATCCAAGTATTTTGTTAAACATCAGAAAGTGTGATAATATAAATATATTTTATTTTACTTTTTTAAAAAAGGTGAATGTATCTAATCTGTGTACTTTGTTCAGTTGAAGATTCTGTTAGGTTATAGGCCAAAGGGTTTTTTAGGGAAGTTGGACAATAATTAAGACTCTATGATTAATAGGAATAAGGGATGATTTATGAAATACCTGTACTGTATTTACAGTTAACGCACACTTGAATGAAGGGCAATCTGGCGAAACAAGTTTATTTAATAACAAATAAATCGAAATGGATTATGTATAGTAAGTGGATTATTGTTTCTGCGCTGATGACAACTAATTTATTTACTTTATATCTTCAAAACTTAAATCCTCGTATGCACATCACTGCTTGTTACTGTATTTGGGGCTTAGTTGCAAAATAATTGGAAACTTTTCAGATCGATAGTTGTTCGACCATATTGTTTTTTTTGACAGCCGATACCGATACCTTGGAAAGCAGGGTGGCCGATGGCCGAGATAAAGCCGGTTATAAAGTTTATTTATTTTAATTAATATTTAGATAAATTTAAAAATAATTTGGAAAAAGGATAAACAAATAATATGATAAACATAATTATACTTATGACAAAGTATTTCACAAAATAAATAAATATTTAATAAAAAATATAAAAAAGGAAGTGAACACTGTAACCAACAGAGCACTCAGTATACTGGGAAGTTTGTGTGCAGGGTACAATGTACAGGTATCAACAAATGCACACTTCACAAGATCTCACAACTAAGTTTGCAAGGTTTGTGAAATTAAAATGTTCATTATTCATTCAAAGATTTGTTTAAATGATATGCGTATTTGCTGAATGCTGACGGCAAACAAGAAAGTATTATAATGTTTGCCCTTCTATTACTAATAATATAAAAGCAATCATTATATTACTTTTTTGTTATACATTTTAATTCCTTTGTTTAACAATTATATCTGATAGTAGGACCGAGAACGTTAACAGCAACAGCGACCAAGAGGGAGAACGTGGCACTGTGTGCTCCGGCGCTGCCGCTCTCAGTGCCGCAAAAAATAAAAGTCCCGCTCGACGATCGGCCAAACAGGAAAAACAGAGCGGCTTGCATTTTAAAAAATGCCAAATTATATCGGAAGATTATTCGTGATACAGATCATGATTATGTTTTAACTGACTGAAGTTATGATTACTGACTTTATATATTTGAATGTGTATTTTCATCCCAGCCCGGGACGATAGACTTGATATCATCGCAAATTATGTAATTACGTTAGGGCTTAAAAGAACCGATAAACCATTTTTTTGAAATGAATTGTCCGAAAGAACCGGTTCATGGAAAAGAACCGGACTTCCCATCATTACTGCTCAAGAAACATTTCTGATTATTAGCAATGTTGAAAACAGTTGTGCTGCTTCATATTTTGTGATACATTTTCTTTTTCAGGATTCTTTGATGAATAGAAAGTTCAAAAGAACAGCATTTGTTAGAAAAATAAATCTTTCGTAATACTTTTAATAGCTTTTCTGTTGCTTTTGGTCAATTTAATGCATCCTTGCTGAATGAGAATTAATTAAAAAAAACAATTGAGTTTCAGGATTTTTTTTTAATGCTGGTTCAAATATTTTAAGGAACATTTTAAAAACAAGAAAAACTCATATTTCCAAGACTTTTTATTATTTCATTAAACGTCTATGACTATTCCATATACAATTTTAAAATTCCCTGAACTTTCAATGACCGTGCAAACACTGAACATTGTGATAAGGAGATTTTCGGCTCACCTTTGAGTTCTAGGCACTCGTTTCGCTGTGTCAGGTCTTTTAAGTCCTATGGGAAAAATAAACAGAGAGAGTTAACTATTGAGAGATGAACATAATCGGACAGGTAGGCCATTAATATAACTCTAGTGTATAAAGTGTGTTTAAAAAAACGCCAAACTCACAGAATTGTAAATCTACACCTACAGACATAAGAATCAAGAAATACACAGACGAATACACTGTGTGTGTGTGTGTGTGTGTGTGTGTGTGCCCGTGTGTGTTATAACATGTCTCCTGATTACCCCACACACTGAAACAAATGGACTAAGAGCTGAAAATCTGCCAGTGTAAATGCTGAATTCATAGCTTTGAAGGGCTGGATGATGTCTGTGCTGTGAAACACCGTTCTCTGTGAAAAAACCTGTTCACTGATCAGCCAAGAGTCGGACGCATTCAGAGTCAGCAACCTGACATTTAACGCTGCCATGAGCTTTATAACGTAACTTCAATGAGCCTTGTGTTTCTGCTGTTACACAAGCGTCAATCTTTACTCACCAATCACAGCTTCACCAATCGTCCTGAGGAGGATTTGTATTTAGCAGACGCTTTTATTCAAAGCTACTTACAAATGAGGACAATAAAAGCATTCAAAACTAACAAAAAAGGCAACAATATATAAGTGCAAATGACAAACCTCGGTTAGCCTAACGCAGTTAGTACACGTAGCATGGTGAAATATATATATATATATACAGTATATTATACACACACACATATACACACACAAACAAAGAAAAACAAGTAGATAGAATAGAAAAAATTAGAAAGCTAGTGTTTGTTTGTTTTTTTTAATAAAAATAAATAAAAAAAGAAGATAAATATAGATAAAGTAGAATTCAAATAATAATGTTAGACTATAAATAATAAATGTTTTTTGTTGCATTCCTCTCATTTTGACCCAGAGAGGATTTTAATGTTAATGTCATCTCACTGGACTCAACCGTACTGACACACAGGGTATAACTTCCCCAAAAATAAATAACTTTTTTTTATGATTTTTGTACTTTTTTTTTAATCAACTTATTACATTTGTAAAACTGCTGATACATTTCTTCTTATGCTATATCACCAAATATTGGCTTAAATATTTTCATCGATTTGTTTTCTTTCAGTTAGCACAGGTTTTGCATTTCTTTTTGGAACTGACGGATCATAGTTTCATTGATCTGAGCTTATGCACTGCAGCTTTTGAGTGAACATTAACACAATTATCCACAAATAATGCTTAATTCACTCAAAAACCGAGGTTTTCAATGAGGCCTTTGATCAATCAGCTCCAAAAAGAAATACAAAACCTGTGCTGATTGAAAGAAAATGAGTTGACAAAAAAATTTAATCCAAGATTTGGTGATAATATAGCAGAATGAGAGATTTACAAGCAACTTTTTTAAATTTTTATAAAGGCTGGTCAATTTTGACCGAGAACACCAAATTATATAAAGGATATTTCAAATGCTTTCACATATACTCTGATGTACAGATTTTAAAGACAACAATAGATTTATAGTCAAAAGGTTTTTAGTCTAACAACTGTTTTGTGGGTATTTCTGTCACATGAGAGACACGTAACTATAGCGAAAACATATCTATGCACAGAAATAGTCTTCAAGTTCTCAGAAACATCTATGCCTTTTTCTATTCTTTTCTATTTTATTTTTCTATTTTTATTCATATCGTCACATTTTGTTTGTTGATGTTGCATTTTTATGCTTTTAATAGACTACATAAAAACTAAAACTTTAGTTGGTTGCTTTATGTGTCAATCGAGCGTCTTGATTGATTGTCAGTAAGATTTTGTTTTTAAGAACTGCACTCGACATTTATCTTAAGAAACTTCTTAAAAAGATTTTCAAAGACTGTTTTACCCAAAAGTAAAAAAAATCAGTCAAATCAGTACAAGATGCAAAGTGCTGCAAATGGCAAGTTTTATCTCCAGAAACATAACGAACCCAAAAACGCAATACAATCATTATAAAACATCAAACACCATTATTCCAGTAACAATATATAAATAATAAATAAGTTTACTGTATCATTTGGCGGTGGGAACTGCACTAGGATATATATATATATATATATACATACATATACACACAAATTCTATCCATTGCAAATACATAATCTGTAACATTATGATCTGTAACATATATATATATATAATCTGTGCAGAGTAAACAGACATAAAAGGAGCATTAATCTTCTTAGTAGCTCTCTCTTTCTCTCTCTCTCTTCTTTTACAGTCCTGTTTGTGAAGTCATTTTTCCAAGGGTGACTAAGCAATTAGGAGTGAGGAACCCAAGCGTGGACTGAGGTGGTGGAAAAACACATACGTACACACGCACACAGTAATGACCGGCTATTTTCTGCCCTGGGGACTCCCAGTGGAAATTTCCCATCATTCCATTGGAAGGGTTTAACAGACTGATGTCTTTCTGCACAACTACAGCTTACACATACCGCACAAAAACACATTACACGCACGGCGCACAAAAAACTACACTTGCTGAGAAAAATAAAGGAGTGGAAAAGTAACAGATGGGAAACACAAAAGAGCGGGATGTGAACGGAGGGAAAGAGGGGAGGAGAGCGGCAGCATGTGCTGGTTGGTGAGGGATTGTGGGTGTTAGCTGGCATCTCTGTGCAAACATCAGGCCATGATAACATGATTTCTCTCAGTCTGTCTGTCTTCAGTGACTCAGCTATAGGAGCAGATGGGAGAAACGGTTCTCTCTCTCTCTCTATCGATCTGCTTGCACTTACCCTCCTGTCTCATTATAACACCTGTCGAGTCTCACCTGAAATCTTTCATGCTTTTCATCTCGTCTATTTTCTAACCCTCATACTGTATATAGGTCTGTTTGACCCAGATGAGATACTTAATTTCTAAAAATGCATCGTTTTTATACAGGAACCAGACTTTGGAAATGAGTCATGACTATCAAAACACGCATCCATCCAAGAGATTTAACCATTTAATAATTGTTACACCTTTTGCATTCAGGTCCATTTTGAGCCAGGTATTAACCGATGCATTACACATGTTATGGAGACTTCATCTCACATGCACTTCTTGGACTCTATATAAATATGCACACCTATTGATGAACAACTGCAGCATGAAATTATCAAACTTGATCAACTTTTTCAACTCAATGTGAAAGTTATGCAAGTAAAACCGAAGCCTGTACTCTTTTTGGGCAGCCATGAGTCAGAAGTAATTTATAATTTACTAGTGAAGTTTTTCCCTCCAAAAACAGTCATGATTCAGACCCTTTTTCTCCCTCTATCTGATACGTTGCACTGATTTTTGGTGCTCAGCCATTAAGACTCTTATGTGCTTCCGTGTATGTGACAAATCTGACCCTTTGAAAACCATAACATTAGTAATAAGAACACATAATTGCTATATTTGTTATAGGAAGTCATATAGTTAAGTGTTTACTGACAGAAAACAAGCACGTTCATGTTGAGCCCTAACCAAATCAATAAAACGCTCTATGCAAATCCCTGATGTTTGGGAATTTGACTCTGGATGTGTGTGCGTGCGTCTCATCAGGACCGTTTGTTGGCTCAGCATGGTATGTTTACAGCGCTGTGTCTATAAGAGGCTTTCAGTAAGCGAGTCAGGAGGCATGTGACCGGTCGGTTATACGTTTGTGATCAGAGTACAGACGTAATCCAGCGCAACAGGCCAACTGAGGATACGATAGAGGATACTAATGTGTGATCAGGCATCCCTCTTCTTCTGCGAGTGTGGATTTAACACTTGATGACTTCAAGGAGAATAGTGATGCACTGAAATGACTTTTTTACTGAAACACCAAAATCTAAAGTTTCTATTTAGCTGAAAACCGAAACTAAATAAAAAAAATAAAAATAAACAAAAGATATTAAATAATCAATACTCAAATATATAAACATTTAAATTGCACCTAATTATTATACTATATTCAATTATATAATTATATTTCTACACCAGTTTGTTGTTGAAATATAAACAGTGGCTGAAATAAAAACTCGCTTTCACGACTGATTTATTCAAACATACATTAAGACCATACATTAAAATAAAAACAGTAAAAATAATAGATATGTAGTATAGTGCATATATTTAACAAAATGCTCCTCTAAAGTTAACTTCTTCTAGCTGACTAACGAGTTTATAGACCGTGAAAGGCTTTCCTGAGGTTAATGCATTTCACTTGAACTGAAGCGGCTAAACTTTACGTCACATTGAAGAGCATCAAAATCACATATGTGACCCTGGACCACAAAAAAAAAAAAAAGGGTCAATTTTTCGACATCTGAATAAATAAGCTTTCCATTGATGTATGGTTTGTTAGGATAGGACAAAATTGGCTGAGATACAACTATTTGAAAATCTGGAATCTGAGGGTGCAAAAAAATCAAAATATTGAGAAAATCATCTTTAGAGTTGTCCAAATGAAGTTCTTAGCAATGCATATTACTAATCAAAAATTAAGTTTTGAGATATTTACGGTAGGGCATTTACAAAATATCTTCATGGAACATGATCTTTACTTAATATCCTAATGATTTTTGGCATAAAAGAAAAATCTATAAGTTTAACCCATACAATGTATTGTTGGCTATTGCTACAAATATACCCCAGCGACTTAACACTGCTTTTGTGTTCCAGGGTCACATTTATTGTTTGAATTTAGTTATTAAATAGACAGAATTTGAGAGCCCAGACTTTTTCCCTATCAAAGCGCAAAGCTTGTAAGTTTTGTTCACGCATTAATGGAAACCAGTATAGAGAAAGACCTCAGTTCACCAAAGTAAAGATCGATTTAAATCGAGAAATCAATATTAACCTGTTGTAGCCGCTAACACAGTCAAAACACGCCATCGGAGAAACGCTAATTAGCGTCACGTTTCAGTCAATGATTTCAGCCCTCCAAGACCGTTTCATTTTAATTTTCAGACAAATATTTTTGTTGCATCACTAGTCTTGAACGAAGGACTGAAGAATCTCCATGATGTTTTTGCAGATGTGAGAGACTGCATGAATAAATGTGTCCGTTACCTGTATCTGTTTGAGCACTTTAGGGATTGGTTTGCAGTTGAGCTTCTGGCATGCTTGTCTGTAGGCATTCAGAATCTCCTCCACCGTCACATTCTGGGCTGCAGAGACAAAAAAAACACACAAACACAAGGTCAAAGATCATGCAGAAATATACTACACCGCATATGCAACAGCTGATTGGATGGAACCAGTCCTCTATGGCATGAAATTAAAGCCAGACTCTGGCTCATCTCATTCTCAATGTTTGGAACAGCAATTGCTCCTACGATGCCTTAAAATACTGCTTTTGTAGGCAGGTTCTGTGACAAGGAAGAGTTTGAACAATGTAAGCGAGTGAAAGGGATCATCCTCACTGAGTCTTTGGGGAGACTGAGAGAAGTCTGTGTACACTGTGATTCTTGAGCGCTCTCAGTAGGCCCTTTGTGTATCACATAAACACACACACTCAAAGTACCAAGCGGTCTAGACCTTCTAAGCGCTGTCCACAGTCATATGACTACAGTCAGACTTATTGTTTTGTGGTGACGCACGCAGCACTGCGCGCGCGCACACACACACACACACACACACACACACACACACACACACACACACAACACACACACAACACACACACCACACACACACACAAACACACACCAAACACACACACACAAACCACAACACAAACACACACACACACAAACAGATGGGCAGGATGGTTTAAGACAAAACTAAAATAGAATTTTCACCCGAATGTTTATGTAAACCAGCTGTGCATGCTGATGATTACCAATTATTTTAATATGACAATAATTTCGACCCGTCCCTCTTTGTGTACAAACAAATGGCATGCATGTTTACGGTGAACACAACCACAATGTAAGCTTTGCAGACCTGAGGATTCACTAGGAAATGCGTGTTTCAGTGCTTACTTTTCTGCATGAAATGTATGAGTATCTGCTTTTGCGTCAACAACAATTTTTGGAGCTGCATGTGAACAATGATCCACAGAGAGTTACATCCATCTTCCATGTCTCTTCTGGTCTTTGCAGATATTTTAATTCACTTGAACCAATTTTAAGATGACATGACTTTAAAGACTGATTATAACTTTTTGTTTAATAAGGAAATTATTGAAATTGGATTTCATGCTGAATTCAAGAAATGGTCAGACTATCAAAGCAGTGCGATGTTAGCATATTTTAAATGTTTATTTATTGTAAAATGTTAATTATTGTAATAGGCAAACGTGGATTCTGCTCGTTTATACACACTCCGACAGCAACTCACATGTGGTATATGGTCATTAGGTTAAAGAAAACTTGAAATATTCCTTATTTCTGATGAAAAGTAAAAGTTTGTGCACACACAAACAGTGCAGTGGGCCGCTGACTAGAGATGATGTGCTGGGTTGATGACTCTTAACGATAAGCACCTGATTGGATGCAATCTGTCCACGCTTGCTATCATCTAATAAGCGGCAGATTAATCACGACCACCATCACTAACATGGGCTATAAATATAAACCAATACATGAAGGAATGAGACGATTCAGCTCAACGTGCATCATGAGTCTTTCTTCTTCTCCTCCGGCAGTCTAATTAAACTTAAGTCTGCTCTAAAAGATTTCCGATGGCTCTTTCTCTATGAGCGGATATCTGGAACGCATTCTGGCGCTTCAGCAAAACATCTTTAATCCGGTCTACATCTGTAGTATCCAATATGTAAGCAATACCAAAGCGATGCCCAATAATTAAAACACATTGTATAAAGCAGTTGGATGCATTCCAGAAGTTTTTGATTCATATAAAGATTTTCATTTCAATATGGTTAAAATGTCTTCGCATTAACAGAATTTAATCAATTTTCACTTCAATGAAAAGTTTGCCACCTGTGACGATCATCCATTGTTTATGCACACATTTGCTGTAACCTTAACCATTAACAGCAGACATCTGACAAAATTAAGTGGTTAAGTTTACCGTTGTCAACAAAAGCGTAAAAAATTGACACAAAGCAGCATTTGTACTGTGATGGTTCACAGTCCGATCAGATTGAGCTCCGTCAACCAGTCACAACACATTCAAGGAAAACGAGGCCTTTTGAGTGCATTTAGTACAGCTAACCTCAGAGATCATCACAGGAAATAATCACCACTAGTGAACATTGCTCTTCGTGAAAGTGGTTAATATTTAACAGTTCACTCATATGGTTTTATCAGCAATGCAATGAGCATGTGTTAGTTCAGAGGAAGCCAAGGGGACCGTGGTCCTGATCGTCATTGTCCTGTGTATTACGTGGCTACAAATGAATAAATAAATGAAAGAAGTTGGATAAATGTAATTATGTGAGAAGACTGTGGCGTGTTATGAGAGACACAAAACTAGCAAAGTTACGCTGGGAATCAGTTATCTGGGGGAAAGTTCAGTTCAGGAGTATTGTGCTCATTACAGCCAAACATTTTAACCCCAGAAGACTTCGAATGACCAATAATAATCACAATAGAATAAGCCAAGAGGCCGCATGTGTCGCATGTACACTATTTAGTATAGAGTTTGATGTGTGTGATTTCTGCACCATTCATTTCATTGCAAAAATGATTGTTTTCAAACTGGTTTCTCAAACACTCCTGTTGTCTTCTATTATTAGTGCAAACAGAAAGTCTGACTCAATCTCACACCATTGGTTAAGCCAATTATAGCGGTCTTTGCATTTTCAATTTGGACAGGAGAAAGTATTTGAATAAAAAAATAAATTCATAAATAACCTTACATGTCAAACATGAACTTCAGGTCTATGGTTGTTTAATTTGGACAGATTCTCCTTTTTATTAAACAAACAATTCTGTTTTTTTTCATATGGACAAATTCCTTTCTTTATTGTCACCATTAGGGATGTAACGATGCACCACAAGTTTTATGTAGTATAGTTTCACAAAACTAAAGTCCGTTCTGTTTTTGCTTTAAATTTTGAAATTATATAATCTAATTTAGATTAAATACAGCTCATGCAGCATCTTTGTAACTTTGGATCGTGATTAAAATGCAGTGGTTGCCTCTCATTTTAAAAAGAAAGAGCACAGGAATAGCCTTAGTTTGTTTATATTGAGAGATCACTTTTATTTGTAATATTTTATTTGATTTGGGATTTTAAATATTCAATTTAGTTTTGTTCTTCTTTTTTTGCATATTTCACTTTCACAAAGGAATATACAGCATTTTGTCTGAGAAATAATAAAAGGACACCTTTTCATTTATTTGTCTTAAATCTAATTTTGTTAAAAAAAAGAAAAAAAAAACATGAGAAAATTGTATCATGAAATCAGTATCATGAATCATATCGCATCGTGAATTGAGTGAATAATTACATCCCTAGTCATGCAGGAAATCTATTGTATTTTTTCCCAAATTCGGTTTCATTTTGCTAAAAAAAATTTTTTCTGTTCTAATTTTTCTTGATTCCTTTTTTTTTCGTTGTATTTTTTCTGGATTCCGTTTTAATGGTTGAATTAAATGTCAGTAATCAGAACGCATGCCTAATCAACTGAATTAAAAAAAACTTTGAATTCAATCATAATAATTTATTCATTTATTAATATTTTTACAATAATAACAACATTCTGAACATGCTGACGTTTTGCACATTAATATTCACAGAGAGCTGATATAAAAGCCCCACTTTTGATTTATTCATCAGATTTTCCAAATTCCGGACAAATTATACTGTAAATTCTATTTTCGTGAATGGATTTCGTGATTCTGACCTGCATCATGGAAATCATAGAGCCTTACATTTGTGACATAACCACTAAAAAAAGGTGTAAAAGATGCTGACCATCCATTTCCAGTCTATGTGTGTGTGTTTTATGGACACGGGGGCCGTGTAAGTCTGAGCAGGGCACTGAACGTCCTCCATGTGCTGTGTACAGCATGTCCTTGGAAAAGCATTAGCTTTTTAGTCTCAGCATGGGTAAACATTCCCAGAGAGAAAAGACAGAGGCAGACTTGGGAAAGCAGTACCAAACACTCCTTAATATTTCCAAATGCACACAGATTAATGCCATCTCTTTTCACATGTTGACAGCTGAAGCCTTCAGCAGGGTCACAGAAGGCAGAGCAGCGCTGGCAAATAAAATCAATAATAAAATCCATGCCATGAAGTGTCTTCAAAGAAGAGAAAAGCAGGCATGTTTTTAAAGGTCCCATATTGTCAAAACTGACATTTCCTGGCTTTTTCATGATAACTGAGGTCTAGGTGCTATGTAACTACCATATGTTTCATCCACAGTCAAATGCACACAGCCTGCATAAAGTAGCTGTGATTTTTCACAAACCGTTGTGACTTCCGTAAAAAGGTGATGTCAGAACTACTCAGTCACTGCCTTTAGTCACCACCCACAGTCCCACTCTCCATTTTGCCAAACCCCCAGACAACATCGCGTCCATGCCATTGCTGAGCAACAACAACATAGAAACATGTCGAGAAAACGCTGTTCAGTCTGGATCATTGCACAGTAGGGCTGTGACGGTCGCCGTGACAACCGCGTCAACCGTAGTGCACATGACGTCACACACTCTATAACAAGCATAAAACAAAGTTTGTATACAATGTAATAATAGTAACAGATACAAATTGTTTTCTTTAGACTATAAGTCTATGCTAATTCACAATTTACCTCAACCGCCATACACGCCGTTTGATCCTTTAGATTGGCAGGTTTGAGCGCAGGAAAATACAGTACAGAATACAGAAACCAAATACTACATCGCCAATCTGGAATCATTTCCATTCATGTCACCCATCTGCATTTGTACAAGTGTCTTCAAGTTCACGTGATCGCAAACGCTCGGCTGGTCAGATTACCATTCTGAAACATCCTGTTGTAAGCGCGTTTGAGGAGGTGGCTGGTTGTCTCCTGTCGTCGCCGATTCGGTGTTAAAAAAAAAGGTGCGCTCGTTCAAAACAGTTGCGTTCGATCCTTCGCTGGCTGTGCTGATTTAAATCTAGCGGTTCTGTTGTGTTTGTCGCAAGTTCAGTGACGCAGGTAGTGACGATTCTCTCCGGCCAATCCGTGATCAGCAGAGTTTACACATCACATTTTGGTAATGGTACGGTTCACTTGGAACCCCAACCGAGGTGGTACTAAAAAAAGTACCAGGTACCAGGTACTGTACCCAGTGGAAAACCCCCAAAAAGTGAACTGTACCGAGCCGTACCGTGCAGTGGAAAAGCGCCATAAGATAAACAGACCTGCACAGTAGTAAAATTTCAGCATGGTTCATTTGAAAATGTTACCACGATAAAGCATCAGTATCTCCTTCCCTAATGCTACATTCAGTATGTATATAGATCATAGCATCACGAGAGTGGGGTGAATCAATGAGAAACTGTCCTTCAGCAAACAACCTTTGGGGAAACCTGTGGACTGCATTCCTCTGAATGGCGTCTTTCCAAAAGCACTGGTGGAGAACACTTACTGAAGCTGGCCAGACATCTAAATTAAAGACTGCTCCTTCAGATTCAAACTCATTGCACTTAGATCAATACAAAGTGAGTGGCACTGCAGTACACAATCCTACAAAAACATGCAGAAACATGAAACAATTCACACAAATGGAAAATTGTGTCATTCCACACCTGTATGACTTTCTTACAAACAATAAACACCAAAGAAAATATTTGAGAATGTTGGTAACCTAACAGTTCTGGTTAGCGGTCCATCAATATATATTTGTAAACAAAGCAGCTGCGCTACTTTCTCTTTCTGAAGAGGATTTATATTTTTTAAACAGCCATTCAGATTTTTGTATTCGCAATGGTGTTCATCACAGCGCCGAAAACGTAATACTTGCTCTTTATGTTCAAACTTAAACATTTAAACATTTTAAACTGGCTACAACATGCCCTATTGACAAAAATGCTCTGATTCGTTATTGGCCTATTGTCTAGTAACACTTTACAATAAGGCTCCATTAGTTAGCATTAGTTAATTAAACCGCTAATATAAACTGACAGTGAAAGCTACTTCTAAAGCATTTATTAATCTTTGTTAATGTTTTAAATTATTAAAATCAAAAGTCGTAACTGTATTATTTAATGGACCTGAGCTAACAACTAACAAAGTTCAGCTGTATTTTTTTCTTTACTAATGTTAACATAACTTCTGTAACAAATGTAACTATTTCTCATTGTTTATGTTAATGTATTCCACTAATATTTACTAATGAGACCTTATAGTAAACGTTACCTATTGTTCTTTATAGTTCTTCTGTACTTTAATCTTGAAATATTTGTTTACGTTGAACATTTAAATATGCAACTTTGTTATAAGAAAAGTTATTATACCTGTTATAGTATAACACTTTTTTGCAACTTAGTTCAATATCGGGATAATACAGCTTACCGTGATAAAAGCTTCAGCAATTATCGCAACATGAAAATCTGATACCGCCATATGCCTAATATATTTATTTCACATAATGTTAGAAATAAATAATTTGACAATGAATCAATCCAATTATTTTTTTTTTAACTTATTTTAAAAAATAAACAAAAGCTGTGAAATAAATAGACAGCAGAGAACGTGTACTCCTGTGTATCTGCACTTTAGTGCTATGTTCTCAGCGCCGTGAAAATAAAATCGTGCTTTCCACTCTTATCGGCTGAACAGAAAAACTTAGCCGCTGAAGTTGATCATTACAAAAATGCCAAAGATCAGCCTCGGCAAAATTATAAACAGTCAGCCACTAGTTTGAGTTACCTCTGACCTCCACTGTACGGGGAAAAAAGTCATTTCTCAAAAAATCTTCTTCTATGATCCACAAAAGAAAGAAAGGCATACTTATTTGGAAAGACATAAGGGTGACTAAATGATGACAATTCTGATTTTAGGACAAACTATCCCTACAGAAATCACAAGTCTGTCAGCACAACAGCTTATAAGCACAACATCACAGAGTAAATAAACAGGAACTACTCAAAGTCAGAAAGCAGCATGCAAGCACATAATATCTAAAACAATATTATCTCCAGTAACTTAATTGCAAAGCATTACATCAGTTTCATCAGTGGCATTTACGCCAAAACTCAATGGTTCTGAAGGTCATTCATATGTTAAAAATCTTAATGATATTTCTGAGCACAAAAAGCATCTCCTGGTGCCAGCACTTAAAGCTAAGCACAGAATACCAATTGCCAGTGTAAATGAACTGTGCCACTTTACTGTGAAATACATCCTTGAATTTCTCAGGAAGAGTCTACTCGCCTGCCCTGAAGCCTCTGGATATTAACTGCATAATAGATTTATGATTGTAGAAGATTAATAAGTGAGGTAACAAAGCCAGAGGACATTTCCATACAGCTCAAACTACATACAACAACAACAAAAAAGGCCACCCAAGTATATTTGTTAACACAATTTTGCTTTTCATTATTTTTATCCTCTTATACTTTATATCGACCGAGGCTTTAGAGAGACACTATTTGCAATCGACATGTCGCATCTAAAAACGCATGTGCCCAATTTCGTCCCCTACCAAATTATTACCCCCTCGTTGAAGTCGCTACCTGATTGCCTGATCCAAACCCTTCCCCCACACCTACTCCTAAACCTACCAATACTAGGGGGGTAATAATCTGGCAGTGGGGTCAGAATTGGGCACAACACCGGCCGCGCCACTTTCTCCTCTTTTCAAAAGAGCTCGCGGTCCATTGGTTCATGCCATTGCTAAGCAATCATGAGCCGCGTTGAAGACGAAGTTTCCAGCCCTTGCATTAACTCTACTACTAGATATATTTATGGAAATGAGAAATAATAATAATAAAAAAACCCTGTACAGCTATGATCAGCAGTTTGTCCATCTTGGCGGAGTTTTCGACCTCTATTTGAGTGCACTTGTCATACGTCTAAACTTAAAATAACGAACTTGAGCGTGCAAAAGACGCAACGTGAAGAGCCTACGCGTTTCACAGCTGCTCGTTCGGTGTGCGCGAGAACCGTTTACTCCCACTGACAATCACACATGCGCTGCAGAGACACAGGTATGTGTGCGTGTGCACGTGCGTTTGTGTGATCATGTTTGTTCCACATTGCATTTATAAGAGCAGTTAGCCACATCCAGAAAAATGAATGGACCCCTATGGGCCTCTGCTGGATGTATATGGTAATTACACTTTTTTTTTCTAAACCTGTATTTCCTACAGATATTTCTGTAACCAGCAGATAGCAGCATTCTGCCCCTAACACCTAGATCAATATCCAGAAACAAATTAAATATGTAATTTTGATGATCATTAAAGTTTTTTATTTTTATAAAAATTTAATTAGAGGTCGACCGATATGGGTTTTTTTGACAGCCGATATCTTGGAAAGCAGGGTGGCCGATATAAGGCCGTTATAATTTTATTTATATTTAAGAAATTTGAAATCATTTGAAAATGGATTAAAATAATTGTGTACGCTCGCACACTTGAGCAAGACTGCATGCTGTCCTCCTCCATCAAACAAGCCCAGACATCGCCACATTCATTTTCTCTCCGCTCAAGGTATGAGACAATGTACCACACACGCCAGTGTTCATAAAGAGCGTTTCTTGAAGCGGGCACTTTTGGCACTACTGACACACTCATTTGTCTACTAACAACTCCCAACGGTGGTTTGCTTTCTTCACACATCACGTGTCTCATATTTCATCTCAAGCAAGCGCTTCACTGACACAGTTATGCCCTTCACAAACAAGAACCACAACTTTTGCAAAATCTTTATTAGAAGTAAAACTGCTGATTGTGACAAATGTTGATTGAGAAATGATGGAACGGAGAGAAATCATTTTCACATAGTAAATATTAAAATTGTATATTTACTGTATGATCAGTTCTAAACAAACTGTTCTAAACCCAATAGTTTTATCATGTTATTTTATCATTAAATATTTTTTATTATATTTTCATAAAAAAGACAAGGGCTCTCTACCAGGAGGCTTCAAAATGAAAGAACATTAAAATTAAATAAACTAAATCCCACGGACACAAAAAGACATACACACAAAAAGATAGGCCTATTTCTTAGTATGATTCATCCACTCAACCACTGTTGAAAAAAAGAAAAACAACAGGGTTCCCATGGTCTTTAAAAACCTGGATATATGAGGTAGACTAATTTCAACTATGATTTCTAGACCTGAAAAAGTCATGTAAATTAATAAAATCTTATAATTTCATGGACATTTTTATAAGGAATGTGCATTTTTTCTAGTTCTGCCAAGCACTGTAATGTTGGTAGAAATTGAAAGTAAAAAATAAATAACAATTGCAAAGTAGAAAAGATTGGTCTAGGACAAGAGTAAATAAAAGCCATTTTAAGCCTGTTATAAGGTGATCGTAACAATAATAAAAATTAAAAAAAAGTGTTTAACCCCTTGACATGGAAGTGGCTAAAGTTGAACAAACACTCAAATATTTCTTGAAAAAGTGCTGGAACTGTAATAAAACTCCAATGTTTCAGACTCAGCAAAAATGTTTCCCAAAGCTGAAGTACCTCAGACCAAATGAGATTGTGTCATGAATTACAATCTCCTCTGGAAGCCTCCTAATAACTCACAGACCAACAAAGCGTAAAAAAAAAAATAGGCATTCTTCTATTCCTCTTACATCTCTGAAATCATTTCTATTGCTGTAAGGTTGCAGTGACAACAAAAGTCAGGCTTTTACAATGAGGAAGAGCAATAGCTTGGGCTGGTAAAAGGATACGATTTGTTCATATTCATGATGAGGAAATGCTTTAATTCAATGACTTGATCAGCCACATTATTTGTTTGAAAAAAATCAAACCAACCTGCGTGATAGGGCTGAACGATTTTGGAAAATAAAGTCATGTAAAAAAAGTCATGTTAGTTTGTAGATCCCTATCATGATCCCTATCATATCCCTATCCCACTGTCAGATCAGCACGAGGGGTCTCGGAGGCCAGTGGCAAACACGAGTGCAGCTCTCAGGGACCCCTCAGGGCAGTAACATCTGAGCGATACCTTTCAAAATAGATCTTCACACCAGCTCACCAGCGGACCTCAAAGTCATTCACACAGCAGTGCCATGGTCACGGGGGCCAGTGTGTGTGTTAAGAGAGAGAAAAACACCCACGCCAGCCATGCCCTTTCCCTAGCTAAGACACATCAAAAAGGACCTGAATGAAACCATCAGCAGAGTTAAAAAGCCTCTTGAATATCTTGTTACATGAGGTTAAAACACAATAGAAGCTAGTGTTGTCAAAAAATACCTGGTACTTCGGTACCAAGTCGGTCCTAAAAAAATAAAAACGTTACGGTACCAAGTTTATTTAAGTACCGGTGGTACAAACCTTTTTTACTAGCAAATTGGATTCTTATACTGATATTTAAGCAAATGTATTTATTGTCTATTTGCTTTATAACAAACAAACTGGCTTTAAACAAAAATATCTAGCCATTTGAAATTAGAGGCAACCACTGCATTTTAATCACGATCTGCACGGGCAGGTGTTTTTGATTTGATTTAGATTAATTTCAGGATTTAAAACATAAACAGAATGGTCTGACTTTAGGTGTTATTTATTTGCTACATAAAACATCTGCACGAAACAAAAACAGCAGGTCTGAATGAAACGCACTCTCTGACAGCAGGTGGTGCCTATGAACAGGGTTGCCAGGTTTTCGCAATAAAACTAGTCCAATCGTATTTCGGGGGGGATTCCCCTGTAAAAATAGTTTTTCGGTGGGGATCTTCAAGTAAAATTCTAATTCCAGGGAGTAAATATCACGTTATTGGGGTCGCTTCAACCCACGGACATGAACAACAACCCGCGGCAACAGTGTTAAAGTAGCCCAATTCTGCGGGAAAACCGCGGACTTGGCAACACTGCTTATGAACCGACCGCACTATAGCGTTTCCTTGTTTACCGCTGTAAACAAAGCAGAGCTGCGCTTTATATGGAGAAGAAAATGCCATATCGAAACTTTTCTCAAGACAGTACCCTTCAGTGATACATTAATATAACCCCATAAATGTAATGCATTTTTGTACTTATTTTACAGTTTTTCTCGGGATCTACTGGGACAGTGATAAAGATCTACCAGCCGATCGCGATCGACGGGTTGGCGACCACTGCTTTAGAGAAAAGTATTATCTTTCCTATTTTTACCCAAAATAGGGTGTTGTGAGCATTACTGAGCACACACGTAATGTAATGACTGTTTAATTCATACTGGAAGCCGGAGGGCGCCCTTGCGCAGAAACCACATATGCATAGTAGAAGTAATGCTCCAGGAAATCCCTAATATGGACAAAAGCATCCGCTGTAGCTGAGCTGAATAAAAAGCAGAAACATTTACTGATGAAACGTGAAGACAATAAACATGATCGCACAAAATATATGGTTTATGTGTGTTCTTCAAGCAATCTTGGGTATGTTTTATAAGGATAGAGTATATTTATAATGCAATGCTAATCGACAGCCTTTATCACTGTATATAATGCTATAAAATAGTATGATTTCTGCCTTATTCTGTGATACGAAACCACGTCGACATCAAACACTCGACTGTTATGAATATGGAGAAAAAGCATGTCAATAAATTAAAATATCTTTGTTGGACAACAGGTTTGTAAACGACTCATACACATGTAAAACTGTATTGCACACGTGCTACTGTAGTACATTTACTCAAGGCTCAGACCGATTTCTGTCGCACTGTACAGCCCTATCCAAACCAGTTCCAGATTGTAGAAGGAGCTGCTCAATTTCACGTCCGCCTTCCTTCAAGTCACTCCACACAGTCGTACACAGAAATATGTCAACAACTAGACTTTATAGTTATAGCGAGGGAAGGCTGAATTTCTTAGCGGGTTGGAAAATTATTACCGGTATATCGCAAACGATAAGATATCGCCCATCCCTACTTTGGAGGGAGGGGGCTGAACATATTCTTCTCTCAACACGTTGTCTAACCCAACGCAGCGCCGCTGCCAAAATACCATAGAAACTGTAGGATGCTGTCTACACTGAGTGGCGCAGCGTGGGCGACAAATTCTGACAGTAACCAGCTGCGCGTTAATTATGACGTAATGACCACAAATTTCAATTGAATTTTACGGGCGATTTGTCGCGTCCAGTGGAGACAGACTTTAGCGGTTGCGGCGCGACACGACAACTGTTGCGTCCGGTGTAGACAGTGTAATAAAGGCAGGGAATCTCTGTGTGAATGTCTGTCTATTTGCATTTTTATTATGTCGAGAACTGTTCACCAATGTACGTTTTTTTATGACTGCCGTATTCGCAAGTATTTTCCAAGCAAATTAAGTGCACGTTTTTATCATGCGAAAAATTACTGATTAACATGGCGGATAAAAAGCAGCTCGTTTTTTTACACCAACAATATATTATAGGCGTATTACTTACAGAACTCAGGTGATTTTTCAAAATTGATGTGCGGTTGGTGGTTAGTCCTACGGTGGCCGAGAAGTGCAGAACAATTCACAATTCTGAAAACAAAATAACAAAATGCAAATGCAAGTCTAAAAAAACAAAATAACACATTCAGAAAAAACAACGACAAATCAGACAAACCAGAAGAGGTAGGTATAGTTTGAGACAGAGCATTGGTTTGGGATTACTCACCGCTGACTGGACGAGACATCTGGCAATCAAGTATAAGGGGTGTCTATTTACATTTAGTTAAAATTGCTGTAACATTAGATCCAGTGGCACAGAGGGATACGTGATCGCCCGTGGCTTTTTGACGTGTCGACCAGGGTTGCCCGAACTTTTTTTTTCTCTTTTCAAATCTGCGTATAGCACTGGATTCATTTACACTAAGTGGAAATACCTATTTACACTATGTTAAAAATAGCAGGATTTCTACTATCAAGAGTACTCCTTGTTGCAAATAGTGGCAATTATCTACACCTCAGTATAGCACATTATAAAACAGTATGCAATAATAAAATATTGACTGTAAATTATAATTTTAATTATTAAATGGATGCCAACTTATTGGTACAATAAAGCCCTCCCTACACCTTTTAAAAAAACCACCCAGTAACCGAGAGTTTATCTCGCAACTTTGTGATTATTTCCTAATTTGTAGTGAACTAAATGTCATTTTACGATTTGTTGGTGATACGAGATTTGAAAGGGGAGAAAAAAAGTTTGGAAAAAGGTGGGTTCGAACTCGGGTCGATCGCGTCAAAAAGCCAACGTCAAGCGCTTATCCATCTGTGCCACTGGAGCTGATGTTTTACAGCCACTTTTAACTAAATGTAAATAGACACCCCGTATTTTTTGATTGACAGATGTCTCGTCCAGTCAGAGGTGAGTAATCCCAAACCAATGGCGCGCTGTCTCAAATTATACCTACCTTTTCCGGTTCGTCTGAATTGTCGTTGTGTTTTCTGAATTGTTAATTTGTTTTCAGATTTGTCGTTGTTTTCTGACTTGTTATTTTGTTTTTTAGACTTGCATTTGCGTTTGTAATTTTGTTTTCAGAATTGTGATTTGCTTTGCACTACTCGGCCACCGTATAGGCCAGTTTCAAATCGCATATTTGACACACTGCCTTTGTCTTGTCCTCAGTCAATTTAAAGTGCTCCCACACAGCTGAGGTCTTCGGCATTTTTGTCTTCTCTTCAAGATGAAATGAATCATGACGTTTATGACTTTAACTCATGGGCAATTCATATTCAAGCGCAAATGAGAACCGTTTCGAGGGGGATGCTAGGTGTTCTGGGGGAAAAAAAAGAAAGAATATTCGAATCTCAAAATTGAAAATCAAATGCCAACCCACCAAACGAATATTCAAATAATCGAATATTCTGGTCCAGCCATTTATAAAGTGTATTGGAGTCTTACACACATGCTAATTTGAGCCATGCATTAATTTGAGTGATGACCGCTATTATGGGAGTGGCTTGATGGAGCGCAGGAGACGCAGATAACATGACTCTTGACCCTTAAGAAACTTAAGGGGTATAAAATGATAAAGCTTCTGATTCAAAGATAAATTAAAGAATTGCTAATTACAAAACTGGGACTAAAAATGTAAAGCCTGTACAAATTACTTAGAAATGTGATATAAATAAATTGGTGACTCATGTAAAAAAAATTATAAAATAAATAAAAACAAGTGAACATTTCATTTACTATTATAACCTATGTAGTTTTGTTCACTTGGCTGTTCCTATAAAGGTACAGAAGGTGTCAAGGTTCTCGTGGTGTTCTTTTTTGAACTTATATGATGGAGATGCAGCAGCCATCGCGCACTGCTGATCGTGGATTCGAGTATCGATACATCTGCGCTTTACGGGGAACACGAGAACGCGCAGTAATCTTAAGACAACTTAATCCAGATATTTTAATCAAATCCGCAAATTTCGTTTTGAAGAACCAAATTAGCCAGAGATCCGTTATCACGATTAGAAGATCTGGCATCTTTCAAATCATCTCAGATGTATTAAGCGAGGTATGCCGAACGGGCCCCAATAATAAAAATGGCAAAAACAAATAAACACACAACAACAAAAAAAATAATTGATATGCAAAACAAAATGTTTGTTGCGCAGCCAATCAGCATATTAGAATGATTTCTGAAGGATCATGTGAAAATTCAGTTTTGCATCACAGGAATTAATTTCACAATATATTCACATACTACAAGTTGTAATAATATTGCACAATATTATACTGTTTTTACTGTGTTTTTGATCAAGTAAATGTAGCCTTGGTGAGCATAAGAGACAAAAGCCTGGATTCATTTTATCTGAAATTATGTATCTGTTAAATGCATAGATGTGAATTATATCCTTCATATTTTAAAATGTAATAAGTAGGTAATCACTGCAAACACAACCGAATAACAAAGAACAAGCAGTTTGGTTTCTGATCGTATCCACTGGCGCATGAAGTCAGTAATAGGTGACACACAAACACTGCAGTGTTTCCCTGAGACCACAACTCTGGGTCTGAGGAAATGGTGTCGGAAACCAAGCTACAAAAGTGGGAAGTTCAGCCTCAGAATATAAGGAAATTATAGAGCGTACAGTACAGGCAGATGACTTAAACTACTTCCTCATACCTAAATAACAACAGAACAATGCGTGACTGTGAAATAAGACCAGCCAACACCTGTGGCATAAAAGCTTCCCTCCTAATAATCGTTAATGACAAAAGAGTATTAGAAAGCAAGTTAAAGAAATGAAAAACTGTGAGAAAAAACATGCACAGGCAACTATGTGACAATTACGAGTCTGCTGAACGTCTTCAACCACGTGTGGAATAAATGTTAAAGTCACATTCAAATCAAGATCAGGGTTTACTCGCATCAGTAATTCAACTAACTATTGCAGTTCACCCCAGCTGCTCGAAGTACAGTATTTGCAAGGACAGTCCTGCTGAAGCATCCTAACAGGCACAAAAATACAACAGAAAAAAAAAAACACAATAAAACAAAAAAACCCGAATAGGAACTGCACACCCACTCAAAAAGGCCCCCAAACACAACCAAACCTAACAAAAGGGAAAAACATGGAAACTCCAGGACAACATTCACCTCCGTGGAAATGAACCAGCAACCTTTGTGCTAGCTAATCAGATACTTAAAAATTAGGCTATTAGCACCAATTGCCTGGGATAGCTGGACCTGGGTCCTTTAAAATGTACAAAACCTCTGCAATTCCAAAGCTCTCTTTTCCACGAGGAGGATTATGTAATGAATACGAAGTAATCTGCTGATACCAAATTAGATAATTCTTTGAATTAGTAAACATTACTAATGATTTTTTAAACACCATATACAGACAAAACTTCACAAGGTTACATTTGCTGAACTTGGTTAATGCATGAGGTATCATAAACTAACGATGAACAAACTCTCTTTATACACCTATTTCATTGCCCATTTATGTTCGTTCGTAATGCATTATAGGTCATTTAAGCAACTTGAAAATGTTAGCCAACAGATCGAGAGGGGCAGTCAACACGCTTGAGACCTCTCACTAACTGCATTAATAACTGCATTAGTCGGCTATCAACGGCTCAATCCTCAAAAATTACGTTTTGTAAGAGATGCGTAAGAAATGAACCCTACACGTAATGACGCAAGAACCTTTTAAGGACAAAAACCTGATGAATGTCTTGAATACAACATCTGAACCGTAGTATAAGCAGAATAATTGACTCCGGTCTGTTGAATTATTAGAAAATAATGCACATCTGGGGTTTATTATTATTTAATAATTCAACAGCTCGTCGTCAAGCATTCCTTATTGTTATAGTAGTGTTCCCAATGTAGCCTATTTTGAAACTGTTATAATTTAACGTAGAGTATTTATATTTGAATGTAAATGAGTTAAAGTTTAAATCAAGCGTCATCTTTTAAAGGGGACTAATAAAGCAATAAGCCCCTTAGCGGTTAGAAATTCACTGTAAACCACGGCTTCACAGGGATTATTGCTTTTATAAAATGGTTATTCCATATACGTAAAATAAAACAGAGCAAATAAAGTGTAATGGTATTAATAAAAACAGTATTCTTCCACCAAACAATGTAGTTCCTCAGAATCAGTTGTGTTACAACAAAGTGGTTGCAGAGCAACACACTGACGTAAACAAAGGTGTGTGTTTGTAGAGTATTTTACAACAGCTTCGAACGCGGCTCAGCCAATCAGAATCAAGGACCGGAACTATCCGTTTTATAAATTGTGTTTTAAGTAAACTGGAAACAATAACTATATCATGTGGTAAAAGTAGGCTAAATTGTGTACAAAACAAATATTTTTAAACGCTGAATTTTCTAGGTGCTTTATAATGTGACACTGCTAAGTAAGCAAACAGCATCTGTCAGACCAAACACTGGGTTTATTGTGTCTCACTCTCAACAGCATCATTGTTTCACTTTTTTGAGCTTCCACAGACACAAGCAACAGACGACACCTTGACCAGTGCGATACACACAAAGGAGATTCCCTGCAGGGTAAACGGAGACACACCTTGAAAACCTTTGGCCTAGAAAGCAAAGCACATGCTGTTATATTTTCGCTGGCTCAAAAACATCTGACACATTGCAGCCAATCAAGCAGAACAACGTGTGGTACTGGATCACTGTGCTTTCCAAGAGATGAACTGGTACTCGGTCCACGAGATGCTGATTTCTCAGAATGTGCATTACGCAACACCCACCGTCTGCAAGAGTTCGAGAGGTTTCTGCATAACTCTGAGACGGCTGCCCGAGGCGCAGACGGATCGCAGCAGATCTCTGCAGTTGTTATGGAGCCTCTGAATGACCCTGGAGGACGTACGGATCAAATGTCACTCGGATCACGGGAGGCTTTCAGGAAAAGGCCAGAATCGCTCCGAGTGTAACAGGTAACAGAAGCCACGTTCAGAGCCTTGGCTTCAACTCAGCAGTAGGGCTGTGCGATATGATGAGCTACAGCGCACATTCTATCAGTTGCAATTCTGGCGTCTCCGTCTCAATAAACTGTGCAACGCGACATACATTCACATCAAATGTTAACTCAGCGGTACAGTTACACTCACGGGACACTGCACTTATTCGCAATCACAAAAGTACATTATTTGCATGTGCTTTAAAGCCTTGGCGATTAAAGGGGTCATAGGATGCTACATGCACTTTTACAAGTGGTGTACACAACCACCCTATAATGATAAAAATCCACCCAGTAGTTTTTTTTTTTTCCTCTACTAAAAATATTTACCCTTTCTCAAATCGAGCTGATCTCAAATGCCTGTCTGTGTGACATCAAACAGACAGGCCCCTCCCACGATAGTTAGATTGACAGCAGCGTTTCAGCACAGACTGAACTGGCATCTTACCTTAGACCAGCCCTGAGTGAGCTGTCATCAATCCGCCAATGTTTCACCGCCGGAGCAGATGTAGAAAAGAATGACTCCTAACAAGTGATTGAGGTGTTCTGTTTTTGGATGTAATAATGAACATAGCAGAAGTCATTTACTCCCGACATCTTAGCCGCTGAACTCGCAGTGGATTACACTGTTTCTGAAGGGAATGCACCCCCGATCTACCTAAATGCATCTATGTTCACGCGAATCATTCGTGATCCAGCTTCACCTACATAAGGAGTATAAGGTTTTTTAATGAATCTTTGCAAATCGCCTTTCCTACTAATGTGCTAATTAGCAAGTTTCACGAATGCAGCTAAAGTAAACAGTCCCTCAGAAAGCAGCTCGGAAGAGAGGGGCGGGGCCAGCAGAGCTCATTAACATTTAAAGGAAAATGCTACAAAACGACTTGCTCTGAAAAGAGCTGTTTTTGACAGGATAAAAAAAAAAAGGTGTTTTTTTACACTACATTGAGAAATGTTAACCAAACTATGTTATGACTTTTCATTAAGACCCTAAAGAATCATATCAAACCTGGTGGAAAAATGGGCATGGGAGACCCTTTAAAGGAATAGTTCACCCCAAAAATGAAAATTTGCATGTGAAAATGTCTGCTGAAACAGAATTGGGAGAACTGTCGATTGCCTCAGTGTCTCGGATGCTGGCTAATTATCGTTTGTCTGATTGCCGAAATACTTTCAAAAACAACAAGATTTACATATAAACACAGTTGGTTATGTCTAAAGTGAAAGTAACCAGGTGAGCGAAAAAGGTATGCGTGCCTGTACATTAGATGCGTGCAGGTCTTAAAGTGACAGCAGACTAATAGTACTAAACATGCTGCCGTTGTAATAAAGGATAGTTCACCCAAAAAAATGCAGTATTTACTATTTCATGTTGTCCCAACATGTTATTAATTTATTTTTGGTGGGACAATATATCTTGAATTACCAAGCGGGGCAGCATGTTTTAGGGTTTGTTTCTAGTAGTCTGCTGTCAATTTAAAACCTTTAAAACAACAAAACACAGAGAAATTTAGTACTTTAATACAGCTACTGTAATAAGAATCAATGTATAATTCATACAGTGAAGTACAGTGTTTTATTGTTATATTTGTTCACTTAATTTCTTGAACGCTACTGCTAAATACACCTAATGTACCTGAAAAATAAAACAATGTCTGTTTTAATTGTATATGTATGTGTGTCTTTGTCATTATTTTATCTTTGTTAAAAAAATAAGAACAAATACTTTTATCTCCGCCACATTGGCCCAAATATCTGCCATTCTTTTATATTTTGTCAACTTATACGGATTGTCAAAAATAGGGAAATTAGTTCGCCTGCACTGCTCAGACAACTTGCAGAATAGTAAAACCAAGACGATAAAATCTCGTGATATGATGTTTTGCCATATCAGTGCCCTACTCAGCAGGGACCGAATAGTGGAGCACAACTACGCAGAGCTTTCAGAGCGGAGCAACAATGCAAACCGCAGAACATGAGCTCTGAGTTTGGGATGTAACTCAATATTTGAGGGTTCAGAAGTGATGCAAGGAGTGTGAAGGTCTCACCGTGTCTCCAAGGGTCCTTCGGCTCAACCGCACCCGAGACGATGTCTTCGTCTGATGGAAAGGTCACCCTTTTGGCCCCGTGCTTACTCCCAGCTCCACTGCCTGGTGTTGTAGCCGCTGACGTGGTTTCTGAGGACGCATCCTCACCACGTTCTTCCGGAGGCTGCTGTGAATGCAGTTCTGTGACAGTTTCTGATGTTAAGGAGTTTTCACAACGAGAGGCACTTTCCTCATTTCGAGTCTGGGCCGTTGGCTCGCATTCCAAAACGCCATTCTCATCCAGACTTAAATCCACACCGATATCCATCTCGCCATCCCCGCCATCTCCAACCGGTGGCTCCTCAAACTTGCTTGCATTCTGCTGCAAATCCCCGGCAGAACCGTTAACAGGGTCGGCTGACCCCACAACAGACCCGTTGTTTTGACCATGCGGTGCTTTGAGCTCAGAGGAGCCATCATCCTCGGGATGGACGTCTTTTAGCCTGGTCAGGACGGTAGCGTCCCGTTCCCCCAGATCTCCATCCGTCAGCAGGAGGCCGCCTCGGGGAAGGATCTCGTCCGCGGGGTGTGATGTAGTGTTGTCAGGCGCATTGCACAAATCTATAGCACTGCACAAATCTACAGCTTGTTCCTCGCAATCCATCTTCTCATTTCCAGGGAGCTGGAGCACACGCCGCTGCCTGCCAAAACCAACACAAGTTCCCTCAATCACCTACAAAACAGTTCAGCCTCTCAAACCCAGTTCAATATCTCCTTAATAAGTGCATGGCATACTCAAATCTCACATCACAGCTGTAAACAACCTCCCTCAATTCATACGGTCGCTGGTATTGATTTAGAGGGTTGCATAAAGCATTTAACTCTATCCTGTGTCTTGATTATTTTCTTCAGCAATCCTAACAAAGTTGTAAACACCTACAACATCTTTCAAAGTCAATCTGAATCAGTTTAATCCGCTTTAAGAGAGAATAGCTCAACACTGTGCTCTTAAGAACCCTGTCCACCATTAATACTGTTACTATCCTCTCTCAGCATGTGTATAAGAATAAGTTAAGCACTGACAGATGTATTTAAATCTGAAACATTAGATTATAAACACCAGGCGTGGGATGAAGATGATGAAGATGATGATGATTAGGCCTCCTGCTCTCCTACAGCAAGACGACTAAAGTACTAAAACTGACTCTGTAAGCCAAAGAAGTAAAGTGCAACAGCATGTGCAAGGCTCCAGAAGTGTTTAAAGCTGTCCAGACGAGGAAT